>JARQOC010000002.1:364092148-364247148 GCA_033576535.1 Allobates femoralis
GTTAGAGTATACATCAAATTTTATTGAAGAAACCTCCCAATGATAACAGTATAATCTTCAAAATTGAAAACTCTATAAATGCACTGTTCCAAATTATTAGGCACAGGACAGTTTCTAAACATTTGATATGTTTTAAAAGAATTGAAAATGCTGATTTGTTGAATTTGCAGCATTAGGAGGTCACATTCACTGAAATAAAAAGCTATTTAACTCCAAAACATCCTAACAGGCCAAGTTTCATGTTATCATAGGAACCCTTCTTTGATGTCACCTTCACAATTCTTACATCCATTGAACTTGTGAGTTTCTGGAGAGTTTCTGCTTGTATTTCTTTGCATGATGTCAGAATAGTCTCCCAGAGCTGCTGTTTTGATGTGAACTGCCTCCCACCCTCATAGATCTTTTGCTTGATTATACGGTTGAGGTCAGGGGAAAATGGTGGCCACACCATGAGTTTATCTCCTTTTATGCCCATAGTAGCCAATGACACCGAATTATTCTTTGCTGCATGTGATGGTGTATTGTCATGCATGAACATGATTCTGCTCCTGAAGGCACGTTTTTGCTTTTTGTACCATGGAAGAAAGTTCTCAGTCAGGAACTATATACTTTGCAGAGGTAATTTTCACACCTTCAGGAACATTAAAGGGGCCTACCAGCTGTTTCTCAATGATTCTGGCCCAATACATGACTCCTCCACCTCCTTGCTGACGTTGCAGCCTTGTTGGGACATGGTGGCCATCCACCAACCATCCATTACTCCATCCATCTGGACCATCCAGGGTTGCTTGGCACTCATCAGTAAACAAGACTGTTTGAAAATTAGTCTTCATGTATGTCTGGGCCCACTGCAACCATTTCTCCTTGTGAACACCGTTCAGGGGTGGCCGAATAGTAGGTTTATGCACCACAGTAAGCCTTTGAAGGATCCTACACCTTGAGGTTCGAGGGACTCCAGAGGCACTGGCAGCTTCTAATATCTGTTTGCTGGTTTGTAAGGCCTTTTAGCAGCTGCTCTCTTAATCCGATGAACTTGCCTGGCAGAAACCTTCTTTATTCTGCCTTTATCTGCACTAACACATCTGTGCTCAGAATCAGTCACAAATCTCTTCACAGTACGATGATCATGCTTAAGTTTTTGTGCAATATCTCATGATTTCATCCCTTGTCCAAGGCATTGCACTATGTGTTGCTTTTCGGCAGCAGAGAGAGCCTTTTTCTTTCCCATGTTACTGAAAAAGTGTGGCCTGCCTAATATTGTGGAACTCCCAGTTTTCATTTTATTGGGCTCATCTGCCAAACTAATTATCACAGATATCTGAGATTGATTTCAGTGATCCAAAGAATCCTGATGGTGGGTTTACACACACCAATCATTGTATCCAATCTCTGAACCAATCTCTGGTTGCAGTGAAATCATGGACACATTGTTCCATTTTGTGGCTGTGTACAACATGGAGCAATCTGTCCATGATTTCACTGCAACCAGAGATTGGTTCAGAGATTGGATACAATGATTGGTGTGTGTAAACCCACCATCAGACACAATACCATCAATGGGTTTCACTGCCAAAAAAAAAAACACACATATGATACTTAAAACCAATTTGCATAATAATTTGGGTCATGATGTATGGCAAATAGCGAGTACAATGCAAGTGTATGGGAAATGTAAGTAATTTTCTGCTGGACTCGACGATGAGGTCTGGGAGGGCTGTAAAATTTCAAAACTGTTAGGGAAAATGCTTAAACTGCATTAGAACAATACAAAGACATAATGTAGACTATACATAGGTGAAATGGTGAAAACCAGGGCACAGGCTCCAACCAGGCAACTCAGCTCCTCTGTGAGGGCTACAGCAGGTACACTCCGGTATTGCTCCGGTGTTTCTCAGCCTAAGTATAAGGGTATGTGCCCACAGGACGTTTTTAAAGCAGTCCTGAACGCAGCAAAACCTGAGGATCCTAGAGTCCTTGACAGGAGATTAGCTATGATCTTGTCTGCGTTTTTTGCGTGTTTTTTGTGCGTTTTATGTGCGTATTTTGCGCGTTTTTTGTGCGTTTTATGTGTGCTTTTACTGCGTTTTTTAGCTGCGTTTTTCCTGCGTTTTTTCCATTGACTTTAGCAAAAACGCAGGAAAATAATTAAAGGGAACCAACCACCTCAGATGACGACTATAAGCTGTTAATACATGTCCCTGCACCCTACCTACACCATTCCACCTATGTTTTTCTTAAGAATATTGATAAATGTAGACCGAAATATACACTTTATAAAATTACATGCCTGTGTACTTCTGGGCGTCTCCTTCTGGGTCAGTTACTAGAGGGCTGTGTCTCCAGCAGCATGACTGGCTTCTCTAGCCCTCCCTCTTACTTTGCAGGACGTCACATGAAGGGACGGGAGCTGCCTTGCGTGCCCAACCACTGATAGATAACATCACGCCCTTCATGTGACGTCCTGCAAAGTAAGAGGGAGGGCTAGAGAAGCCAGTCATGCTGCTGGAGACACAGCCCTCTAGTAACTGACCCAGAAGGAGACGCCCAGAAGTACACAGGCATGTAATTTTATAAAGTGTATATTTCGGTTTACATTTATCAATATTCTTAAGAAAAACATAGGTGGAATGGTGTAGGTAGGGTGCAGGGACATGTATTAACAGCTTATAGTCGTCATCTGAGGTGGTTGGTTCCCTTTAACAAGTCAATTCTTTCCCATCTGCACCAAAAACGCAGGTATTTGACACTTCTTGACACTTGCAAAACCAATGTGTGGGCACAGCGTTTCTGTGAAATACATTTGTTTTGTTGGGAATGAAAACCGCAGGAACAAATTAGCATAAATTACCATAAAACCAATGGTTATCTGCTGCAGAAACCGCAGGAAAAACTCAGCAAAAACGTCCTGTGGGCACATATCCTTAGACTTCAAAGCGTGCATGAAAGAAATCAGGCAGCACTCACCGGTTTCTTTGAAGTGTAGTTTTAATCCTTTACGGGGTTACATGTGCAGGGGAAGAAGGGAGGTCCCTTCCCTCCCTGCACATGTAACCCCATAAAGGATTAAAACTACACTTCAAAGAAACTCGTGAGTGCCGCCTGATTTCTTTCATGCATGATAATGTAGACCAGGGGTCTCAAACTTGACTGGGTTGGTGGGCCGCACATAGAAAAAAATTGATATGGGGGGGCCGCATTACTAAGTGACATTTTTAGTAATTCCTAAATTTTTCGCTCAATATAGTAATGTTCAAATCCTGATCTTCTTTTACTACTGTCCCCACTGTGGTTCCCTTCTTGTAGTAATGTCGCCATCCTGGTCCTCATCATGTGTGATGTTCTCATCCTGGTCTTCCCTTGTAATAATGTCCCCATCCTGGCCCCTTCTTGTAATAATGTCCCCATACTGGTCCCCTTCCGATATTAATGTCCCCCATTATGGTCCTTCTTGTAGTAATGTCCCCATCCCGATCTTGTAGTAATGTCCCCATCCTGGTCCTCATCATGTAGTAATGTCCCCATTCTTACCCTCATCTTGTAGTAATGCCCCCAATCCAGGTCCTCTTCTTGTAATGTCCCCATACTGGTCCCCTTCCGATATTAATGTCCCCCATTATGGTCCTTCTTGTAGTAATGTCCCCATCCCGATCTTGTAGTAATGTCCTCAATCCAGGTCCTCTTCTTGTAATAATGTCCTCATCCTGGCCCTCTTGTAGTAATGTCCCCATCCTGATGCTACTTTGTAGTGATGTCCCAACCTGGTCTCTCTTCTTTTTGTGTACACACACACACAGTCTCTCATACACAACACCCTCAAACACACACTCTCATACACACTGGCACACACACACATACACACACTCTCATTCATACACTCATACACACACATGCAGATACACACACTCATACACATTCTGATACACACACACTCTCTCATACACACGCACACTCATATACACCCACTCTTATACACACACTCATACACACAGTCTCTCATACACACTCACACGCTCATACACGCTGACACACATACACACACACTCATACACATATACACTCTCTCATACATACTCTCATACACACACACACACTCATATACACCCACTCTTATACACCCACTCACTCTCTCATACACACTCTCATACACCCATACAGACACTCACACACTCACTCACTCATACACACACTTTCTCATACACTCATATACTCTTACACAATCTCATACACAGACTCTCATACACACACACACTCATACACTCTCATACACACATGCCGACACTCACTCACTCATACACACACACTCTTTCTCATACACACTTACATTCTCTTACACTCTCTCATACACACACTCTCATACACACACACCCTCATACATACACACTCATATACAAATACACTCTCATACACACACACTCATACAAACACTCATACACACACACTTTCTCATACACACTCATATACACACACTCATATACACTCATATACACACACTCTCGTACACACACACACTTATACACACTCACATACACACTCTCATACACACACACTCATATACACACTCACATACACACTTTTAAACGCACTCACACACACTCTCATACATAAACACTCATATACACACACTCTCATACACACACACACTTTCTCATGCACACTCACATACACACTCTCATACATACACACATACTCATATAGACACTTACATACACACTCATTTACACACTCTCATACACACTTTCTCATACAAACTCTCTCTCACACACACACTTTCTCATACACACTCACATGTACACTCTCATACACACACTCATATACACACACACTCTCTCATGCACACAGTCACACTCTCTCTCTCTCACACACACACCTTAACGATGCCGGGATCCACTTTGCAGGCGGCCCCTACGGTGCACTGTGTAAGGGGCCGCCACGGTACGCTGTGTAAAGGGCCGCCACGGTGAGCTGTGTAAGGTGCCACCACTTTGCATAGTGCTGGGGACTGTGGCTTTATTATCACTTCCTGCGGCCGCTATGACAAGCTCCTAGCCTCCTTCCCTCAGCTACATAAATGAAAGCTGGCGGGCCAATCAGACCACAGACCCACAAGTGACATCGGCTTATGATGTCACCTGAGGTTTCTGATTGGCCGACGTCACTTGTGAGTATGTGATCTGATTGGCCCGCCAGCTTCCATTGATGTAGCTAAGGGAAGGAGGCTCGGAGCTTTTCGTAGCGGCTGCAGGAAGTGATAATAATGCCGCAGTCCCCAGCACACTGCCCTGCGGCGGCCCCTTACACAGCGTAACGTGGTGACCCCCTGCTCAGTGGTATCCCGGCGTCCTTACGTAGTCCACGGTGCCGCAGGCCGCACTTTGAAGCCCTGGGGGGCGCATGCTGCATGTTTGAGACCCCTGATGTAGACTATGTCTGTATGCTGTTCTGTCATACAGTTAACTTTCATGCCTAACTAGTTTCTCAGTATGAAGTGGGAAAAGTTCACCAGAGTTCAGAGCTGAGCTGCGACGCTCGAGGTGAACTCAAGTGACCTAAACTGTGACGTCACCTCATTCACTGCAAGAGCTGAAGCTCATTCAGTTTCAGGTCTTGCAGTGAATGGTCCTCGCAGAGAATTGTGGAGGGATACATGGGTTTAATAATGGGAATGAGGTATGTGTCTGTGCTTTTTGTTGTAATAAAATGCTTTTTCTATGTGTTTTATCTTCTTTACTATTTACCAGAGATTCTAATGGCCAGGTCTAATATTGACCAGACATTAGGAATCTTGGGTATTCAGCTGACATTATTCACTTTATTACTCAGTTTGTCACCAGCACCAGGGCAACTGGAAGAGTCGAAGTACAATGTCAGAAAATGCGGCTTCTGATAAATGTGCCATTTTCTAGGGTGGCTGCAAGCTGCAATTCACAGCATGGGAGGCCCAGAATGCTTGCGCCTCCCCATGCTGAGGATTACAGCCCCCAGCTGCCTAGCTGTACCTGTTTGGAAACCAAAACATGGCAAAGCTCCACATCAATATTTTTTAATTATTTCAAGAAATAATTAAAAAAAGGGCTCCGGCTGTATTTTCATTAACAGCCAGGAACAACTAGCCAGCTGGGGGTGGGTGGGTAGCAGCCCGTACCTATCTTCTGGATCTGGCTGGTGACCAAAAATACAATGAATCCTCGCATCATTTTTTTAAAATTATTTGAAGAAATATTTTTTTTAAAAAAGGGCTTTGTTTTATTTTGATTACCAGCCAGGTACAGCTATCCAGCTGGGGATGGGCGGCAGCTCGTACTTGACCCATGGCACAATGGTCATTGTGTCTCCAAAAATTAGCCCTACTGGCTGTTTTATGGTTGACACATCAATGGCCTCCAATGACAAATATTATTTACGTTGGAGTAGGATAACTGTCTTGATTGGTCCACTGAACAACTTGCATTGTGTTTCCAAAAATTAGCTCTATGGGCTGTGTCATGGTTGATACAGGAAGACAACATCACAAGGGCCTCCAATGACAAATAGTAGGTAGGAATACTGTCCTGGGTGGTCCACAGCAAAATGTGTATTGTGTTTACAAACATTAGCCCTAGGAGCTGTGTCATAGTTGACACAGGAAGACAGCATCACAAGGTCTTCCAATGACAAATATTAGTTGGAGAGGACTAATGTCCAGGACTAATGTCCTGGTTGGTCCACTGCACATTGTGCATTGTGTTTCCAAAAATTAGCCCTATAGTCTGTGTCATGGTTGATGGAACAAGACACAATCACAAGGGCTTTCAAAGACAAATATTACTGAATGTAACATTGTTAGGATGTTGTTGACCATGAAGTACTTGTGGCAAAAGCAGTAGTAGGATGGAAATTAATATTTTTGGTTCATTTAGGTTGGCTTGCAGTCATCTGGAGGGATTACAAACAGTACAGAAATCCAGTCCTTGTTGAATTTAATAAGAGTAAAAGCCCAGTAACACATAACGACGCACCAGCGATCCCAATAACAATAACAATGTGCATAGATCGCTAGTGCGTCGTTTTTCATATCGCTGGTAAGATGACAAACAGGCATCTTACCAGCGATGTGAAAAACAACGCACTAGCGATCCAGAATTATACAGAGATCGTTGGGAATTGTCACTCCATAGCGTAGCATTGAGATTGTTAGTCATTGTCCCTTGTCAAACACAACGATGTAGTGCTCCCAGCGGGAGCGCAACGACGTAGAGATGACCCAGAGAAGTATGTAACGATCAACGATCTCACAGCAGGGGCCAGATTGTTAGTGCGTGTCACACAGAACGACATCGCTAACGGGATCGCTGTTGCATCACAATGTCTATCCTCTCCTCCCACTGACTCGCCTTCTCCTCTCCAGCCCATCCATGCTGGACAGTCATGAAACAAGAGTTGGTAGTTCCTTCTGTAGCACAGAAAAATAAGTCATCTCCCTCCTTATCATCCTCCTCATCTTCCTTATCTTCACCCAATGTTGCCTGAGAATATTGGCTAGGCTGGGTAGTATCACCCACTAGGAAATCTGGCTCCACAACCACCTGCTGGGTGCTCAAACTTCCTCTTACAGATTATGCAGTGACAGACACAACAACAGAATGGTTATGCTCATAATAGCCTTATCACTGCTTACGATCTTGGTACAGTACTCAAAGATTTCAAGAACCTCACAAATATCTGCGATCCACACCAATTTAACAGTAGAATGAGCAACCACCCCGGTGTTCGAATTCAATTCGATTCATCAAATTTGCTGTGTGTTCATGGAATGTTCGTCGAATGTTCATCGAACACCGTCGAACATGTAGAACACCATTGAAAATCAATGTAAAATATGTTATAATGTTAGTACTGGGTGGGGGAAGCAACTACAAGGAGGGGGAAGCGCAGCACTGGGAGTGGGGAGCAAAAGATACAGCCGGGGAAGCCGGCGGTGAGAAGAGGACTTCACCGCCGTTTTTTTTGCTTTGTGCTGCGCTCCCCGCTCCCTGATGCCCCCTCCCCGCTCCCTGGATCTGCTCCTCCCACCCGGTCCTAACTTAGGATCAGGCGGGAGGTGGCGGGGGGAGTGCAGAACAGAGCAGGAAAGCTGGCAGTGAAGTCCTCTTCTCACCGCCGGCTTCCCCGCCTGTGTTTTTTGCTCCCCACTCCATGATGCTCCTTCCCAACTCCCTGCATCTGCTCCCCCCGCCTGGTCCTAACTTTGGATCAGGCGGGGAGGCGGAGAGGGGAGCGATGAGGGGGTATCAGGGAGCAAGGAGCGCAGAACAGAGCAGGAAAGCCGGTGGTGAAGCTGGTTATTTCAAATGATCAGCTGATGCAGATCAGCTGTTCATTTTAAGTACCCATGGTGATGTCAGGGAAAGGTACATGTGAGTTCATGCAGCATGAACGCATATGAACTTTCCCACGGCTGCACAGCTCAGCTACATCCTTGGTAGAGGTTCTCTACCAGAGAGGTAGCTGAGCTAAAGAAGAAAACTCCACTGGACTACGTCGGACGGAAGAGGATTTTTTTAATAAAGATGGAGTCTCTAAGTGTATTTTTTAAGATAAAAAAGGAGGGGGAACAAGAGGCGCAATAGTGCCCTATCAATGTGATCCCTGAGGAAGGTGCCAGAGGGCACCGAAACGCGTAGGAGGCAGGAAGAAATAAAGCATTTCGTGGAAGTTCCATCTTCACGTGTTTTCTTTGGATTGGATGATCGTGGCAGCGCGGACTGTTGAGACACCATTTTCCCTATCATCTAAGTGTATTTTTAGTTTTATTTCCAATAAAATGTTTTTTTCTCTGTGCTGTGTTTTTTTTTTTTTTTAAATTCACTAGAAATTCATGGCGGTCATGTCTATTATTGGCGTGACCCCATGAATTTCGGGCTTAAGGCCAGCTGATAACACAAAGCTGGCCCTAACCCCTTTATCACCCAGTGAGCCACGGCACCAAGGCCCTGGATGAGCTGGGTTCAAGCGCCAGAAGATGGCGCTACTCTGAACGCGCCATTTTCTGGGGTGACTGCGGACTGCAATGCGCAGCGGGGTGCCCAGAAAGCTTGGGTCTCCCTGCGCTGCGGATTCCAGCCCCCAGCTGCCTAGTTGTACCTGGTTAGACATGGAAATAGCGCGGAGCCCCATGTATTTTTTTCTTTATTATTTCATGAAATTCATGAAATAATAAAAAAAAAAGGGGCTTCCTTCTATTTCTGTTTCCAGGCAGGTACAAATAGGCACCTGGGGGTTGGAGGCAGCCCATTCCTGCCTGCTGTACCTGGCTGGACAAAAAAAAATACGGCGAAGCCCACGTCAAAATTTTTGGGAAAAATTCATTAAAAAAATACATTTAAGGACTGCATCTTTTCTATTAACCCCTCGAGGCCGGAGCGCTGCGGCATTGTAAGGGGGGTTAACTCAGGTCACCCGAGCATAGCTCAGGTCATGCCACCAGGCTGACCTGATAGCAACTGTGTTCATCATCATCGTCCTTCACCTCTTGAGACAGTAAATCACATTGTACATAATGGCTTTTTTCTGGCCATGGGTACTCAAATATTTGCGGCTCAATGTCCACCACCTCATCACGTCCCTCTTGAATACTGAATGGTGAGAGGCCAGAGCTAACAAAAGGATACATACAAAACAGATCTTTGGAGTGACCAAGCTTGGGGCCATATGTCTCCTGTGAGTAATGATGGGGTGGAAGGACCAGTTAAGGCTTGGATGTGCCAGACTTTTGGCTATCAAATATTGACTGTGTGGAAGATTTGGTGCTGCGTGAGAAATGGGTAGAGGCCTTGTCTGCCATCCAAGACAGAATCTGCTCGTGCTTTTCTGACTTCCTGAGAGGTTTATGTTCCAGACCGGGAAATTTTGCCAGGAACATAGTGGATGAAACAAACTTCTTCCTACCTGTCAAAGACTCAGTGCCTTGTCGGACACCATTGTCAACCCTGCGCCCATATCCACACCTAGGTTCTTGTCCCTGTCCCTTAATGTCAGGCTGTTTCATCATTTTGGTTCTGGGTGACATATTTGGGAGCTTTTCACAGCACAAGCCAAGCTAACTGTGACCCCAAAAATGCCAGGGTTAAAAAGGACCAGTGCATGCTTTATAACAGGCAACACAAAAGGCTCTTCCCTTTAGATCTCTTCCCTTGTGCTGTTGATCCCCTATGTGCACCCTCTCTCGCATTGTGCTGTCTCTTACCCTGTGTGTTCTCTCCCCCTGTGCGCTCTCTCTCCCCTTGCGGTGTTTCTCCCCCTGTGCGCTCTTTCTCCCATTATGCTGTCTCTCTCTCCTTGTGCTGTTTCTTCCCTGTGCGCGCTCTCCTCCCCTTGTGTAAACTCTCCCCCTGTGTGCTCTCTCCCCTTGTGGTTTTTCTACCCCCTGTGTGCTCTCTCCTTGTGCTGTCTTTCCTATGTGCACTTTCTCACCTTGTGCTGTCATTCCCCAGTGCACTTTCTCTTCTCTTGCACTCTCTCCCCCTGTGCCACCTTTCTTCCCCTGTGTGCTCTCCCTTCCCCCTGTGCGCTCGCTCTCCCCTTGTACTGCTTCTCCCTATGTGCGCTTTCTGTTCCCCTCGTTGTGCACTGTCTCACTCACCCTTGTGCAACTTTTCACGTGTATGCTGAGGAGCCATGGCACGAGCCTTTGTTCCAGAGTGGAACTCAGATGGGAGGAAGTGCAACAACAGGTTGGGTCCATCCTAAGGGTATGATAGAGTGAACCCAGACGCAGGTGATAATGAATGCCTGCACAGCGGCCAGTGTCCCAGACAGCGTGTGGGCCCCCCATAACAGATGTTCCATAGGTGGCGCTGTTTTCTTTGACTGTTCAACCAAACTTATCTTATCAATCAAACTTATGGGCTTCTTTCTTTCCATTCCAATTCAACAGTAATTTTTCAGTTTAACTGTAGAATACACAATATCCTATAGATGGCATTGTTTTGGGGACAAACTTACAGACACGCAGACAGACAGACTATATAGGGCGTTTATATAGTAGATGGACAAAGTAGTGGGTCTTTCACACCTGTAATGTCTTTTTATTTTATCTTGTTACTTATATTAATAGTTTTTTTCTCTTTAAAGGGATTATCTAGTCCTGGACAACCCATTATTAATCGTCCCAAGGAGCGCTGCATCCTCTGCCATTTTCCTTGCATTAACATCTGGCTAGAGCATCATGAGAGCACTGAAGCCAGTAAGCAGAATTTTTTTTTTATGTCTTCTTGCCCTCCCTTGTCTCATCAACAAAGGTGAGTTAGGGTTCTTTAACCTCTTCATGACCAAAGGAGTATATACTGTATACTCGCTTGGCTGTGTCCCTATCCGTGATGCTCACTCACTCACTGAGATTGCATCATCTCCCACACAACTCAGCTGATCTGATCAGGTGAGATGTGTAGCTAACAGCACCGATCTGATCAGTGATCGGATCGATTCTGTTAACCCTTTGGATCGCACTGTCAATCACTAAAAGCACAATCCAAAGCACCATGGCAGGGATTGCGCCACTCCCTGCCAGTATCATAGGTCCCATGACATGGGAACTCCGCTGTTACCTTGACAGCCCAGGGTCCTGTGATGTCCCCAGAAACTGTATGGAATAATTTCCTGACTACGAGCCCTGAGCTCTGTCGCTGGCAGAAAGTGATGATTTCTCCTGTGTTCAGATGTCCAGTAGCTCATCTGTACACAGGAGAAGTAATTATTCTGTGCAGCACTGAAGCCCCTAGGGGGCCAAGTAAAATAAAGAAAAATGTAAAAACGTTTTTGAAAAAATGGAAAAAAAACACAAAAGTTCAAATCACCCCCCCTTTTGTGCTATTGAAAATAAAACTATTAAAAAAATTAAAAATATACACACATTTGGTATCACCGTGTTCAGAAATACCCGATCTATCAAAGTATAAAATCAATCAGATCACTAAACTGCATAATGGTAAAAAAAAAAGTCTGAATGCCAAAATTATGTTTTTTTGGTTGCCACAACATTGCAATAAAATGCAATAACGGGCGATCAAAACATCGTATCCACCCAAAAATAGTATCATTAGAAACGTCAGCTCAAGACACAAAAAATAATTTCACATAACCCCAGTTCTAAAAAATGAGAATCCTATGGGTTGCAGAAAATACAAATCCAGGAAAGACAGGGCACTTTGATCCATGCTAGCCGTACTTGGAAAGGACCACAATAGATCAGAGGGTACTGGCGCCTTTATTCAATGTGTTTCTGAGCATATCCCCTTTCCATCATCAGAAAAGCTACCATCATAACACAGTCTTTCCTGGATTTGTATTTACCGCCACAGACCTCATGGAGTGTGGATCCAGAGGAAGCTGCATTGTGCAAAAACATATGCAGTTTATTTATGGACAAACATTTGTTATAATATACATGCAGTGGATTAAAAAATAGCACAAGATAAAGGTGGTCACTCAATTTCCATTAGATATACAAAGTACTAACAGGATTTTACAGAATTCTAATTGTGGGCTCAATGCAAAACATTCATAATACACAGTCCAGGTACATGACAATTAGGATGGTATATACCACTGGACCCAGTATTTATACCACCCTTACTCATCGCCAACCAGTACTAAAGTGCATGTGCTTATATTGCTTATCCATATAGGACTATGCAAAGTATATCAATACTGGTGGACTCAGAGTTAGGATTCAATGTCAATACATTCCATATGGTATACAATTACAATGCATATGCACAAAGCCATATAACATTAGTAACATATACCCATGTTACCTAAGGACCTAGTGACCACCACTGAGAAGGAAAAAACGGACACCTCGATGCAGCGTTTCACTGGTAGAGCATGGTGGCACCACCTTCCTCAGTTTAAAACTAGCTTAAATACAGCCCTATCTAATTATAAAATATACGAGCCATTCCAAGGGGCCAGTTTTTGAGAATGAAGTGAATTAGCTTGTCCGAATCTGTCTTTGCACAACAAGCATTGGATTTGAAACAGCGATTCAGAGAAAGGGGGTACAGCAACAGAGGGATAAAGGCTGAGTACAGGAGGGCCAAAAACACCTCCAGGGATAAATTACTGAGGTATAATCCAAAAAAGGACCCAATGGATCCAAATAACCATGCAGTCTATATTAAGATGACACTGGTCCCATCTTGAGAACTGACTCCATTCTATCTCAGTGTATCCCTGAACATCCACTAATGGCCCCCAAAAGGGCCAATAGTTTGAAAGATTGGCTTGTTCATAGCCACTACATGCCTCCAGAATCCCTTCAGATTGTCAGGCCCCGTTCGTGGATGTTTCCCATGTGGTCACAGCGTGGCTTGTCCCAATGTCCTCCACTATAAATCCTTTACCTCCTCCGATGGCAATAGACATTATGACATCAGAACAGGTATGTCATCCTGGTCAACACACGTTGTGTATTACGCAATGTGTGATTTTCAGCTGATATATGTTGGATTGACATCTAGAGAGCTACAGAAGAGAGTCAGGGAACATATGAAGGATATTGAGGCAGCCAGCACAGCAGAGGACATTTCACTCTTAAAAACGATACCACACCATTTTAGGCAATGTCATAACTGCAATCCAGCAGGACTTAGAGTGTTAGAGTGAGGGGAATTGATATGGTGAGGGTCGGTGTAAGGGGTGGCAACCTCAAATAATGTTGCCGAAAATTGAGGCCAAGTGGATTGTCAACCTGGACACCATGACCAGTGGGGCCTAAATGAGTCCTTAACTTTTGGTTCATTTCTACAGTTGCTGATCACCTGTTCTTAAATTGTACCCACATGTGATTTTTTCAGTGTCAACTTCTTTTTCTTCTCCCTTTTTGGAGAAATTGTTTTTAATTTGTTTGAACCCCACCAACTTCCTTATCAAATTGTTGCCCTGCAATTTTGATGTCGGCCCGGATCTGGTCTCACGAGGATAATAAAAAAAGGAGGAAATCAAGAATATTCAGTGTTCATTGTGAATCTGACTTCTGGGACCGAAAGAGTTAACCGCACTGGCACCTTATTTGATTAATGTATATGGCCCATGTTTAATATCTGGCCCATAGTCATGGGATATCTGCATTTCTATTTTTTAAATTGTTTATATTTGTAACTTTTTCTCTGTTCTGTTCTCTAAAGTAGTGCACATTATGCCCAGTAATGGATTATATGGATAGAGCCCATTCAGATACGACCCCCGTCGCTGTGCGCACTGTCCTGGCCCTGCCAGTTCACGCTGTGGCAAAAGCGGCACCGTAAAATACACGGCGTGCATGCGCGGGAGCTATGGTGACGCGTTCCAGCTCCCGCGCATGCGCAGTATCCACCGGTCGACACGTCACTTCCTCTGCTCGACGAAGATTGCCAACAGCTGCACATGATATGTGAGGCAGATGGGGGGACCGATAATTAGATAGGGCTCTATTTAAGCTAGTTTTTAAACTGGACATCAGTGCAGGAATATCCCCCTGGGGAAGCTGTGTCAGGGTCTCCATTCTTTCCTTCTCAGTGGTGGTCACTAGGCCCTTGATTACTGTTAATTAATTAATGTTTTGCATTGAGCCCACAATCAGAATTGTGTAAAGAACCTGTTAGTACTTTGTATATCTAATGGGAATTGAGTGACCACCTTTTTCTTGTCCTATTTTTAATCCACTGCATGTGTATTGTAACAAATGTTTGTCCATAAATAAAGTGTATACTTTTTGCATGATATTCTGGTTTCTCCTATTTTTGTTGTAGTTACTAGAATATGTACATGCTGATGAGGACTCTCTCATATAAATGGTTATGTGGGGGGTTTCCTTGTACGTTTTGTAAGCCATTTTGGAATTGTCTTTGCTGGCAGCTGTATTGTACGCACATACTGGTTATGAGTCTCACAACCAAACCAGTTGAGCAGTTACCTTGAATTTATTGAACATCCCAATAAAAGGATAATACCCTATTTGCGCTTGTATTTCCTCATTTTTAGAGTTGCAGAAAATGGCACAAAATTGCAATTTTTTTCTT
Organism: Allobates femoralis; assembly: GCA_033576535.1. Classification (NCBI taxonomy): domain Eukaryota; kingdom Metazoa; phylum Chordata; class Amphibia; order Anura; family Aromobatidae; genus Allobates; species Allobates femoralis. The sequence continues at coordinate 364,107,184 of JARQOC010000002.1, forward strand.
TAAAATATTCTGAATTTTTTTTACCAGTTAGATAACAGTAAAAGTATACATGTTTGGTATCTACGAACTCATAGTGACCTGAGGCATCATACCGACATGTCAGTTTTACCATATAGTGAACATGGTGAATAAAAAAGTTAAAAAATAATAGTGTAATTGCACTTTTTTTTTTGCAATTTTACTGCACACTATATGGTAAAATAAATAATTTTATTTAACAATACAACTTGTCTAGCAAAAATCAAGCCTCCATATGCCTATATTTATGGCAAAATAATAACGTCATGGCTCTTGGAAGAAGGGGAGGGAGAAACAAAAACCGGAAAACGGAAAATCATCCGGGGTTGAAGAGGTTAAAGCAGTGGCGTAACTTCAGGTCCAGGTGCCCCGATGCGAAAGCTCCAACGGGGCCCCAAATTGTTGCAAATCTTTAATAGTATTAGTCTTTTTCTATATGCCAAAGGGACTTTTGGGTCCCCCCTAGGCTGCAGGGCCCAGGTGCGATTGCAACCCCTGCACCTATTGTAGTTACGCCCCTGGGTTAAAGCATTTCACAGTTTAAAATTGTGTACCATTTAGCTTCTACAGCCTCACAGTACATGGCTAGCTGCAGGATGAGTAAACAACGAAATCTGTCAGTAAGCTTGTTCTGACAGTTGGGATTGTAACCCTTTTCTCTCTTCTCCAGAATCATCTTCTAATGAGCAATCGAAACGTGGACTTTGGTTTGATTATAAACTTGCTTAGAACTTAGAAGATCGTGATGGTTCAAGTGAAAATAGATAATTGACCATGTCAGATGGAGCCCACTAAAACAGAACTTGTGCTGATATCTGCAGTGTACAATGATACATAGAAACTTCAGAAGCCACATTTGTATCTCAATCGTCTTGCATTATGCTTTTACAAATAAAAGTAAATTGCAGGTAAAATAAGTCGACTAAGGGTACATACTCATGACCAATTTTTCTGCATTTTTAAATGCAGTGTATTTTTGCTGCTGCCAAAATGCTGTGTTCTATAGTAGCAGCATAGTGGATGGATTTATAGAAATCCCATGTCCACTGTGCTTTTTTCTAACTCAGCGTAAACTAACATGGGGTGGCTTTCCGAGCCACAACATGTCAACTTATTCTTGCAGAGATGCTAGTGTTTTCCACGATAGAACACAGCTCAAATGCACTGCTCTCAGACTCCTGATCATGGGCATGGATGTTTCGTTCTCACGCACAGGACATGTTTGTACCATGTCAGCCAGTAGATAGAAAAATATTAGAATCTGAGAGTCCTCCGTAGTTGATAACTTTTAATGGCTAACTGGAAAGATGGCAAGAACAAGCATGCTTTCGAGACACTATGGCCTCTTCATCAGGCTTAATAATGATACAACTTCTGGAGACACATATATATATATATATATATATATATATATATACACACACACATATATATATACATATCTACTAATGCAGGGTGGGATAATGTAATACATAATACAGGTGACATGAAGCACATAGTGGTCATTTGGGAGGGGGAAGGAGCAGCTGGGGCAGTAAATCAGAGTTCAGAGATAAGAGGCACAGACAGTTTCATTGTCCTTTGATTAGTGGTTGGTACAAGAACAGGAATGAGACGGGATGAAATCATTGTGATAACAGTTCACATAAGAAGTGTCAAAGTTTTACTGTTCTCTAACTGGGGTCATTTTCAAAGATATGAAGAGGAATGATGCTGTATCTAGAACACAGCATCTCCTAATTGTGGCCACTTACCGTAAAGGTTGCATTTCCTATGAAACAACTTTTTTTTAAAAGATGTGGCATATACCATCGGTGTAGATGAGACACAAAACAGTGCAAATATCACTTTGTTGTGAAAGGGTATGAGAGAATGCCTTTAAAATAGAGTAGTTCACTATGCTATTATTATTAGTATTATTATTATGCTATTATTATTACGCTAAGGTATAATTTGTCTTGGTTGTCAAGTATTACTATATTACTATATTTTTGTAGGTGCAACGTATTAAACTGCATTAAAATACTAATACCTGGATGAAAAAAGGCTTATGATAATAATACATATTACCAGATAATTTGTATAGGCATATTGCTATAATATTAGTGCATAATTTCTTTGCCGTTTATATCTTTTCTTACACTACAATAGAAAATTTAAATTCTTCATAGCAAAAAAGTAATAAAAAGTAAAAGAAAATGCAAAATTCAACAATAAAAAATGTGATATTTGCTAATTGCATAATATTCCCTTTGTGATGAAACACTGCTTTAAGCTTTATCTTGCTGTGCTGTTTGCCAGATGGACAGTAAAACACTAAACAATTTGTGATGACAATGTTAACAAACTATAAACAAATTTAGAGGATATTTATGGAATTATTTATTAGGATGAGTTAAATCCATTCCATAGAATACAAGGTGTGTCAGGCTGTTCTGATCGGTGGTCACGTTCTATGGCGATGACAGTACCTGATGCCATTCTCAGCCAGACAGGTAGTTAGATTAACAAAATCAACATCTGTCAGGAAATATGTTCAGGATCCCTGCGCTTGGTGCAACGTGGCTAGGAGAAGGAGTCAAACTGCGCCTAATTTGTTTTATTAGTCAAATTGCCATCATTAGGCACCAAACCGCCTGAAGGAACTCAGCAGTGTATTCTCTCATTTAAGGTAGCATGGCGTGTTACTCTAGCAGGTGCAGAAGTCGAACCAAGCAGTAAATTAGCCTGCAGCTCTGTTCCAGATGTCCTATGGATCATGCAAAAACCTGTTTCAAAATTTTGGTGCTTTCTGTGTGTGTTTTGTGTCTTTAACCTGTTGCAGAACTCCCATGAGGGGGTGAGGCAGCTGGATGCTGGCCATGCAGAGAACATCTGGCCGACTCTGCAGAGACTTTTACTGTATTCTGTAGCCTGACGTTCAAATGATGAGACTTTATTAAGCGCTGCATGCATGAGATGCTGCACACCGGGACTCAAGCGAGAGAAAGAGGTAAAGACAGAGATAAAGAGGACAGTAAATTATCTTACGCTGTGCATACAATATTAGCCCAACAAGAAATGGACACTATAGAGAGAGCTGAGTAGGAATGTCATGTTCCTCTACCCTAATGTTTGAGTGAATGTCTTTGAAGACTAGAGACACAATTAATTGGAATGCTCCCTGGGAAAGAGAAAAACCTATACTAAGAAATAGAAAAGATTCTTTAAAAAAGCAGTAACATAGTAGCTTGATTTATAAAATGGATCAACTATAGGATTCAATGGTTTAATAAATTGATTAGTCATGGGAGTCATTTTTACAAATCACAATGTACATAATGAGATGTTATAGGGTTTGGCTTTAAGGTTACGTATACAGATTGTCTTTACATGTGGATTCCATCTACAACCCACCTGACAAAGCACTCAATGAATGTTAAAAAGAATGAACATATGCATAACTTGTATGCAATGATGACTTACTGTGCATATGTTCTGTCTTTGGGAACTTCCTTTAACCACTTAAGGCTTTGAGAGCCACGTAGTAGCATCAGGTGGCTTCCACTTGGAAGTCTCTGCTATATAATATATAAAATAAAAATAATAAAAAAAGACATCAGCAACAAAAACAATGCAAAAATTGTTTTCTTGAAGAATCTTCTATTTCAAAAATGAAGTACAGGAATGTCTAAAAGGTGTCACCTGCACATACCCTAGTATTTATGTCATATTCTATTGGGATAGGCCAACAACCCTTTCAGTTGGCTAATTCAAGGGGCCAGCATTCTGGTCAAGTTTCTGTCAAGCATTGCATTTTCTTCATAGTATATCAAACACAGTTTTGTAAAATTAAAGTTGATGGATTGGTAGTGTAACTCATTACTACTAAATCCAGTTCAAGAGAATGAGACCGAACTGCAATACAAGACTGAACCCGATGCAAAATATACTGGACTGCGCTTGACAAACAAAGAAGTGGATGCAGTAGTCTCTACTAGTCCACCGCCTCTAGAGTCAGCTGATCATTGGCGTTGTCATAGTTCGACTCCCACCAATCTGTTAGTGATGTCTTATTTCAATGACAGATCACTGGCAGACACAGAAAAGGGCCCCTGTGCAAAACAAATATTGGTTTAGTCTACGCGTTTCAAAGCATGTTCCAGCTTGTTCATCAGGAAACCTATCAATTACAAAGTAAGGTAAAAATGAAATTTAAATCGAGCTGCAGTATAAAAAAAAGGCTCCAAGCAAACACATGACTGAAGAGTTCACAGTGCTACACGGGGCACATAGCCATTGACAGAGTAAAATAACATCATATGAATTACATTTGTTTAGTTAACATAAATTGCCTAAAAACATAAATATATTGAAAAGAAAATATATGAGTAAAAGCAGGGATAGAACACACCAATATATTGAGTGAAAATGTGTTAAGGAACCAACATTACAACATGTGCTGTAGAAGAAGATGGATGGAGTATGTATATAAATATTTCTTTCAGATTTTATTCACTACTTTATCTGGTTCTTACATACGAGGCTTGTACAGGTGGTTCCTGCGGGAACTGTCATTTGTGTTTATATAGTTTGTGTGACACTGCCTCAAAAGTTGAGTGACTAGATCTGTTTTCACCTTATTTTTGTTGGGTAAGACCCTATTAGGCTTTTTTGTTCACAGCTTTTTATTGCAGTTCATTTGGGAATTGCTACAGAGTCTTTTCTGGGGTCATCAGCTTTCTTCCCTACCTCCCAGATGCTGCTAATCACAACTTATCAGCTGATCAAGCAGTCTAAGATTGGAATCACTCTGGCCAACAGACATGTGAGATACTCACAGCCATCGACTCTATGGACAGGAGTGTGCAGCTCCATCAAGGTACATGCAGTTGCACGCTTCTCTCCAGAGAGCAGGTGCCATGCTGGTTGATGCATGCGAGACTCACACAAGTCTCTCACCTAGTGTGACTCCAGCCTATCAGTCTCAGACACTGTCAATGCTCTGAATGGCAGGGTCTGCAAGAAGTGAAAGCAAGTAAATGATGGGAAGAAGGGAAAGGGAAACAAACAGCACATAAAAATGTCACAAGGATTCACAAGTGCGTGGTTAAGTGGTGGGTATCTATGTGGCACCCCACGGTTCGGTTGCCACAGGAACACCTGGGAGCAGGGAAGGATTTCCTCATCAGGTAAGCTGACACACAACACCTTCCACCCCAGACCTGAACGGGAGCTCTATTTGCCAACTTCAGGCAAGGTCCCCTATAAATGGCAACTTCAACACCACACTCGGGTTTATAAATGCATATACGTTTTTATTGTTAATTAGATCAAGTCACACAAAGATAAAACCATCCCCTAAAACAACTCCAAGACAGTGTGGATACAGTTATATATTTCAAATATATAACTGTATCCACACTGTCTTGGAGTTGTTTTAGGGGATGGTTTTATCTTTGTGTGACTTGATCTAATTAACAATAAAAACGTATATGCATTTATAAACCCGAGTGTGGTGTTGAAGTTGCTGTAAATTGTTTTCTGGTTCAGTACAAAGGTGAAATTATGCGGCTAGTGATAAATTTAAGATAATGGATCCTAGAATTTTGTTAGTGATTAAAGGTCCCCTATAAATTCAGGCCTGGGGGCGGAGTTAGGCAGGTCACTACGGAGCAGTACTGAGGAAGACATCCTGGTGGATTATGCCATGCTAGGCCCATGCCAGTGAGAGAGCCTAACCAGCATGAGGAACCCAAGAGTGAGGGTCGGAGGCGAGGCAAGTTAGCCAGGGGGAGCGGAGCCATACTGGTTCGCCCCAGAAGAGCTACGTCGACAGCCCAGACACCGGAGTCCGAAACTGAAATAAAACAGCAGTCTGATAGAGTGCTAAGGCAAGGGAGGTGACACCTGATGAAGATAGTAAGCCACTACCAAGAACCTTTGTGGAATTATTTTGATAAAGGTTTGCAATCCTTAAATCCCTCTGCCTTTCTCCCTTTCCTTAGCACTCTATCAAACTGCTGTTTTGTTTCTTTGATTCCACATTCCCCAGAGGGTAACGCAGCAAGAGCTGCTTTAGGCTATGGGAGTCCTCATCAAGTTGGAGCATAGGACCTGCGGTAACATATCTTCCAGTGATGATTTTCCGGTCGTGTGGTTTCCATCCAGGAAATGCTGTCTTGACCAGCGGCTCCAGCGTTTGTCACCTCAGCACTATGGTCCAGGGTTGTACAGGAGTGCCCAAGCCAAGCAGGTGAGTGAACAATGAATCCCCACTTGTCCCCACTGGACCCCCAGGTTTCACCCATGATTGCTCCCTGCATTTATTTTCTCTCCTTTCAGTTTGGTCCATTAACACCTGGTCTAGTAACAGCAATAAAATCTGGTCTCCAGATGCTGAGTTATGTATGTAGCCCAACATATAAAAGCTGAACACCCATATACTGCCCTTAATAAGCTCGAGATATCATGCTGGAGACAGCAGAATACAGTAGTACCTGCTAGAGGAGGTACTTGAAGACGGATGTGACAGTGTGGAGGAGTGCTTGATGCAATAATAACCACTGGGACAGGAAACTCTGGATCCAAGTATACTGCCCCAGTGTGGTTTCTGTGAAAAATGTTATACCATTAATGGGGGCTCTGGGTGATAATGTGAGGTGGGTGGAAGCTGAATGTGGCTCGTGACCCTCTCTCAGAGCTGAATAGTTGGGGTTCACTGCTTTAAAGAAATGCTCAGTTAGTCTGTAGAAAGTTGAGAAATTGTACTCCAATAGTAATAAATGTGAATATTTATGCAATACAGTTACACAGCACAAAAAGGAAGCAGAAGAAATAAGGGAGCTCAGGGATGTTTTTTTTTTGTTACAAGGTATTTGACTCAATTTTCTTTTAAGCAAGTGAGAGGTCCTATTTATATATGGAATATAAAAAAGATCCTTAACTTAACTACAACTACCTTTTACCTTCATCAATCAATGATTGCAGAGACAGAAAAAAGTCAGACAAAGCTTTTAGTGAGAAATTCCTATATTTAAATACCATTGTCTACAGCCAACATTGGTCCTCCTCTTATCCCACTTAACTCTAGTAGGATTTGCTATGGTAAGCAGGTCAAAAGATTATCATTTTTTTAACAAAATATAGACACCATCTACAAAGTTAATGAGAGTACTTATTGACATGTAGTGATCACTGAACCATTAAAAAATTGAATTCTAAAATATATACGAACATAGGTGCCAATTTTCATGTTGAAAACAAAAATTGGAAGTTCAGTATAATAAATTATGAAAAGGTTTAGATGGAGATTAGACTTATATCAAACACATTATGGCAATGTCAAGTTGTATCCCTTTCAAAAGTCAATGTCAAGTTGTATCCCTTTAAAGTGAACCTGTCATGTAAAAAAACACTATTATCCTACAGCTATGAGGTCAATCTGCAGAATAATAGCATTCTGAGGCTGTGCAGCCACTGGACTGAGAGTCTCACCGCTGGAAGTAAATTAACTTTATTCTTTCTGGCAGTGTTTGGCTTTCAGTAATAGGGGTGTGGCCTGAGCAGGTTCAGTCACCGCTCAATGCACAGTGAGCAGCAGATGTGATAGCCAGCTCTGTACTGATGCAATGCCGAGTCAGGGCTGGGGTGTGGTTACTGATGCCGCTCACTATTTACTGAGTGGTGACTGAACCTTTTCCAACCATACCCCTATGACTGAAAGCCAAGGCAGCCAAAGGAGTCAAGTTTATTTTCTCCCCACAACAGGGCTTTCAGTAGGGTAGCATGGCTTCAGAACCCTATTAACCTGCTGATAAACCCCATATCTGTTAATAGACTAGTTTACATTTACCAAACTTGAACTACATTTTTCATGTACTGCATGTCCTTTTAAACACTGACAGCTGGAGCAAATTTAAGTTGCGCTTCTGTGCTGTGAACTTAGCGAGTATAATATTTAACACCATGCCAGATTTCTTTCATGTAATAATATTGCATATTTTTTAGTAAAAGACCTCTAGAAAATATGTTCATGGCAGGAGTCCAATATTGTTTCCTCTGTGCAAGGTTTGAGAGGTTAAAAACAGTTCAGGTTTGTTGAGAGGGTAGCAACTGGATCCTCCAGATGTTTTTTTTAGCATGAAGTCTTCTAAGATTCCCTGCTTGTTGCGTATCCCACTAGTGAATGTTCAGTCAAACTACTCCAAATATTCACCTCTCCAAAACAATCAGGAACCGAGCCCAGAATAAAGACGTTTCCATAAATATAATTAGATTACTATTAATTAGAGTTGTTAAGTGCTAGTTACGCTTCTGCTGGTATCACCATTTGGAGGTTTAACGAACAGCCCCGATGGGGCTACTTCTGTGAGATTTTAATTAGGTCTGGCAATGCTTTTTACCCAGGCATTCTCTGCGCATACATACCATCACTCATCAATATTTAATTTAATTACCACTGTTGCCGTGCTAGACACATCTGACTAAAGAGACAAAATATGCTTATTTATTAATGAGGTAAAACATATACAACTTGTCAGTTTTTTGTTACTTTAGTCCCACTTTGTATTAGAATGAAACAATGCAATACCATAGACAAATCTGAAAAAACGTAATCTAACAAAAAGATTTGTCATTTTCAACATTTTGTGTGTCAATCACTTTTGGAAAACTTTTACAATTTTAATATGGAATATTTTAAAACATAATTTTGCACACATTTCACATATGTATTACATTTCTAAGTTACAGCTCTTATTCCGCCTGTATGTTTTACAGGTCTGCTCAAAATGTTTCACCAAGCATACGGCACAAGCTAATTCCGAAATGCGTTAGCTTCTTCACATGCTAAGATGGTTTTGTTGGTGCATTGTTGAAGTAAAGGCTGAGGTACTGAAGAGCAAGAAGGTTTTCTTTTTTAACATGCCCTAGAAAGATAAATAACTTTATGTCTACACAATTGCATACATCTGCATCTTTCTTTGAATACAGTTGAATCAACCATATGTTAGTGTGGCGCCCCTGCCATTTGGTCGCAACAAGGGGTACTGCATCCATCCCACGGGTGTGGTATGCCTGTTCTTAGGGAAACAGGATGGTAAGTCTGAAACACTTAGAAAACACCCAACACATCAGGTCCCAGGGACGGTGGGCGGATCCAAGAGAGAGAGGGCCCAGTCAGGGGATGGAGGGAAGGAAAGTGTGAGGTGGGAAGTTAGAGGAGACAGTGCGAGAGTAGTGAAGAGAGAGGTCCCCGAGGAATCAACCAGCGAGGAGCTCGTCCAGGGTCACTGAACAACAGAGAGCACGAGAGGCAGAAGCTCGTCCAGGGTCACTGAATAACAGAGAGCACGAGAGGCAGAAAGGAGTCCTAGGGGCATGGGCAGAGACAGAGATAACCACCCGTGCACCCGAATGCAAGTTTGACCGGAGTCAGACAGAAGGGCTGGTTGGGAACCAGGGGATCGGCCCTCAAGGTGTCGAGGAGATTCCAGACTCTAACGAAAGAACCAAAGGCCACGAGAGCTATAGGGGCTGTGGCCAACACCCGACACATCCGCTGAAAAGGTAGCCATACTCGGGCAAGGGGACTAGGCACCAGTCACCCGAGAAGGCTTGTGGCTTCGGATTATGCCTCTGTGTGCGGAGGCGCGAGCATGAGAGAGAGGCGGACAGGTAGTGCTGAGAAAGTAACCCGTGAGAGTAAGGAACATAAAGAGGTGTCTTGGACAAGCTATCCCGATTCTCTGAGAACTATCTGGAGTGAGTTTTGGCAAAGGACAATACCTGGTAGCATTGCAAGGTGGACACTAAGTAAACCGGATATAGAACTCAGCAGCCTAAAACTGTTTATTTTCCTGCCTGTGGCGCCGCAGACTGAAAAGCCAAGCAAGTCAAGGAGAACCTGCCCATCTCCCTCTGCCTGACGGATCCTGCGGGTTGCCACCACCGCAGACTTTGAGCGGTTACCCGGGGCAACTGTTCCACCCGTGAGGAGCGTTACCACCTTAGCAGCAATTCCATCATCTCCAGAGGTCCCGCACTGGAGCGTCGGCCATCAATAGTCGAAAATCACGGGTGGCGTCAAGACATTTATCCCCAAACCAAAATCCCTCAACTTTTAATCTGGTACCTATGATCATGGAACCAGGTCTTGACCCCTGTGACTCCCCAGAAGTACCAAAGCCCAGTTCTGACTACCCACAGCCCTGGGGTTTGAAAGATTTCTGGCGTCATGAACAGGATGTGACCGACCCAGTGACAACCGCTCTCATGTTGTTGAGAGAGAGACTTTTGAGAGACTGTGTAAAAGAGACTTTGGAAATAGCGACCCTGGAGGACTAACACATTGTGCTGGCGCGGGGGCATGACTGCCCCCCCCCCCTCATCGGATGGGCCCGCACAAGGAGTGAAAGAGCAGGCCCGCCCCAAGAGCCAGAAGGAAGCCTGCTTGGGGCCATGCTGACTCCACCCAGAGAAGTGACTGAAAATCCAAAGAGGGAGGTGCAGAGACTAAGAGGCGGAAGAGAGGTTGGAATGAGAGAAGAGAGTGCGAGGTATGGAGAAGGCACCATGGCGTCCGGCAGGTGGAAAAGGAGGAACAGGGGTCCCCGGTGATAAGGAGGGGAGCACAGACCAGTTGCTGCCGGAGGACCGGCAGTTTTAGTGAGCCATGCTGAGAGACCTCAATCTGCAGCTTCATCAGCCCCAAGTATGGACTATTAAAAATTGGAAAAGCAGTCTGCTGAGAAAGATGCCCAGGGGTCAGCAATGTCGAACACCCCAGTCCCACCGGAGGAGACACCCAGGTGTGCGCCACCAACTGAAGGTAAAACCGCTGCTTCGGTAGGTGGAGATACCCTGCAAGAACCTAAACCTGTACCACGGGCCCTAAACCAGAAGCTCGAGCAGGGAGTGAAAGAGCAGGAGTGGAGCTGTTGTGGTGAAAAAGCTGACCAGATAGTCCTACTGAGTGTAGACTGTGTGCAGGTCCACCGGGTGCAGCGGGAGGAGGAGTCCATGGAAGTCCCGATTGCAGCCCGAGCGACAGAGGCTCATGTGGGAAGTATGGCCGAGACCCTCGGTGGAAATGAATATTTCCACCAGGCACAAGTGGTAGAGGAAGAGGAATGTCAACAATGGCAGGCAGGACGGTGGGCAGAGAAGGAGGCCAACTTCAAAGATAAGGAGCGTGCCAGTAAAGCCCCGGCAACTGCCCCAGCTGAACGGTGACGAGGAGTGGTGGTGAACGTCCATCTACAAAACGGGTGGGGTTTCATCAAAGAACCCGATCTAGAAGAAGAGGTATTCATCAGCCGGAGAGACGTAGAGTCTTATTTGCATAAAGGCCATCCCGGTAGAGACTTGTATCCAGGAGATGAGATGGGATATTTGAGGCATATGGGACACTGGGAATGGTATGCCCTAAGGCAGGGGTCTCAAACATGGCTGGGTTAGTGGGCCACACATAGAAAAAAATTATATAGGGGGGCCGCATTGCTTGTAGGACTAACCGACATTTTTAGTAATACCAGAATTTTTGCTCAATGCAGTAATGTCCAAATCCTGATCTTCTTGTAGTAATGTCCCCATCTTGGTCCCTTTTTTTTGTAATGTCCCCTTACTGGTCCCAATCCTATAGTAATGTCCCATCTCCCCTTCTTGTAGTAATGCATTATCCTGGTCCTCATCATATAGTAATGCCCCCATCCTGATCCCCTTTTGCAGTGATGTTCAGATCCTGGCCCCCATAGTGTGATAATGTCCCCCATGCTGAACCTCTTTTGTAGTGATGTCCCCCATGCTGGACCCCTTTTGTAGTGATGTCCCGCATGATGGTCTCCTTTTGTAGTGATGTCCGCATCCTGGCCCCCATAGTGTAGTAATGTCCTCCATATTAGACCTCTTTTGTAGTAATGTCCCCATCCTGGCCCCCATAGGTAGTAATGTCCCCCAAGGCTGGACCTCTTTTGAAGTAATGGCCCCCATAGTGTAGTAATTTCTAGAGATGAGCCACCACCCTATGGTTTGAATTCGATTCGATTCGTCGAATTGGGGGTGTGTTTGTCGAATGTTCGTTGAATTTTCGTTGAACACCATCGAACACTGTCGAATACCATTGAAAACTATGGCAGGCAAACACAAACACATAGAAAACACATAGTAAACACCTTCTAAGGTGTCTAAAAGGTGACAAACTACTCAGAAGACACAACAAACACATGGAAAAGTGACAAGTACATATAAAAATGCGAAAAGAAAAGAGCTGGACGAGTAAAAGAAGGAGGAGACACAGATATAGGCATGTCATGCCCTTCTAAAATCATGTAAAACACAGCAAGGGGACTCCAACAAGAGTCTCCTTTTTTTTCCAAAAATTGGTGCACAGACACCACTTAAGTGGCATCAATTGCTCCACAGTTGCAAGCTTAAAATTGTTGGTGACTGTCATGCCGCACATTCAAAAATCCACAAGCCTTTAGTCTCCCCAGGATGACACAGGGGTACAAAAGTCCTTGCGGATCCATGACTTGTTCATCTTGATGAACATTAGTCTGTCCATTTTCTGGCTGGACAGACGCGTGCGCTTATCTGTCAGAACATCAACAGCAGCTCTTAATACACGTTCAGAGAGAACACTGGCTGCGGGGCACGATAGGATCTACAAAGTGTGAGTGGCAAGCTCAGGCCATTTTTCCAGATTGGAAGCCCAAAATGTGCAAGATTCCAGTTCCACAGTCATGAAATCGATGTTCACTTGGAGATACTCCTGTGAGATTCACTCTGTGCACCACTGATGTTTTGTGGAAAAGCGATCTAAGATTGTGTAACAGCTTCTGCTGATACTGCTGCATGCGTGCTTCTCTTTCTATGGCAGGAATTATTTCACCAAATTTTGTCTTGTACCGGGGATCTAAGAGTGTGGCAACCCAGTAGTCGGCATTACTTCTAATTCGGACAATCCAAGGGTCATGTTGCAGGTAGTGCAGCAAGAAGACGCTCATGGGTCTTGCGCATCCAGGAGGACCAAGTCCTTGTTGTGTTGGTGGCGGCAAGGTGAGAATCATGCTTCCTTCCTCTGTGCTCTCCCCCCAACCTCGCACAACAGAAATGTCATCAAGGTCTCCCTCATCTGCTGAGTCTTCCATGCCCATCGCCAGTTAATCCTCCATTTCTTCCTGTGCTCCTGCACCTTCCTCAACAGTTTGGCTGCTGCCATGCGCCCTCATTAATCCGTTTCCCCCACTCTCCCATGCCTGCCATCTTGGTGCTGCTGACCGTGAGGACCTTGGTGATTTTGTTATCCTTTCCACATATCCTCCTGTACTTCCTCTATCTTCTCTTGTCCCAGCACCTGACTCCGAATACTGTTTAGAGTGTGCTCCAGCATGTAGATGACCGGAATAGTTTAGCACTGACGATGCCATTATCAGCATGACATCTTCGTTGACATTTCAAAACTGTGCAAAAGGGTGCATAGGTCCTTTATCTGAGACCACTCCAGCAGCGTGATCTGCCCCACCTCTGGATCATGTTGGCCCAAGCTATACGTCATAACATATTGCACCAAGGCTCGGCGGTGCTTTCACAGTCGCTGCAACATGTGCAGAGTGGAATTCCAGCGTGTCGGCACACTGCATTTCAGACGGTGAAATTGCAGGCTGAAAGACTTCTGGAGCGATTAAAGTCGTTGAGCTACGGGATGCGAACAGCGGAAGTGAGCACACAGTGACTTTGCCCTCTGCAGAAGCCCATCTAGGCTGGGATAGTGTGTTAAAAATTGCTGGACAACAGGGTTCAACAGGTGAGCCATACAAGGTACGTGTGTCACATTGCCCCGGTGAAGGACCGCACCCAGGTTTGCAGCATTGTCACACACGGCCTTCCCTGGCTGCAGATTGAGTGGAGACAACACTTGCTGAAACTCAGTCTCCAGAGCTGACCACAACTCCTCAGCTGTGTGACTCACATTTCCCAGACATTTCAAGGTAAACACCACCTGTTGGCGTTGAGCGCTGCTGCCAGCATAGTAAGGAGCTGTGCTGGATTCCTTGTGCACAGTTACAATGTGGGTGGCATTACTAGACAGGCTTTGGGCGCAGGTGGGGGACCGAGACAAGGTTGAGGATGCAGAAGCAGTGGAGGAATTGCTACGTACCGAGGATTGATGCACAACTTGTGGGGACGGCAAGACTTGTACAGCAGACGCTTCTCCAGCTCTCACCATAGTTAACCAGTGCCCATGTAACACCCCTGTCCATGCTTACTGGTCCAAGTCTCTGTGGTGAAATGCACCCTCTCAGACACAGAGTTTCTCAAGGAAGCGGTGATGTTGTCTTCGACATGCTGGTGTAGCGCAGGCACGCCCTTCTTTGAGAAGTAGAGGCGACTGGGCATCTGGTACTGGGGCATTGCAACGGACATAAGGTTTCAAAAATCCTCTGTGTCCACAAGGTAGCATTTCTGTAGCCAACAGCTTGCAGATGGTGAAATTCAACTGCTTAGCTTTGTCATGGCTAGGAGGAAATGATCTTTTACTTGTCCACATCTGATAGACAGAGGACTGGCTGCTGTGCATAGATGGGGTTGAGTAGGGTGTCCCCGGCAAACTGCTGGTGTGTGGGAGAGCTGCAGGTGCAGATATAATGTTACCTTCATCCAAAGGTGGTGCTCTCGATGTCTGAGAGAGCTCAACACCAGCAGCATTTTCCACTTCAAAAACAAGTGACTACTAGGGATGAGTGAGTACTGAAATAATCGGACTCGCTATACTCACAATGAGTACGTCCCGATACTTGGTACTTGTTGCAAGTATGGCGAGTCCGAATTAAATGCGAGTACTTTCGCAGTGTATCTATATATACACTGTGAAAGTACACTAAAAGTGAAGAAAAGTTGTAAAAAAAAAAACATCATACTCATCTTCCGACGCCTGCATCGGGACCCGAAAATCTCACCTCCGATGTGCGGCAAGCACCTGCCAGTCTGATAGGTGAAGTTTATGTGTGGGGTCAGGAGGGAAACTTCACCTAATTGCCATACACCTAGTACACACTCGCCTCTGCTACATTCACGCTGTAAACCCCTCCTGACCCCACACAAACTTCACCTGATTGAGTCTCATGATAGCCAGCACAGCAGAGTCCTGCATACACTGAGGAGCTGATCATGTGATCCCTGACTCCTCCCCTCCATGTGACATCATCACAGGTCCTGTAAACACAGAGTGTGCTGCTCTGTCGGCTCCCATGGAGGGGGTTAATATAAAGCTGGTGTAGTGGCACCATGTATGTTGAGAGTATCCTCACTCTCTGCAAACATGGTGTCATTACACCATGTGTGTGAAGGGGTTAATTGTTCAGTAAAATCGGTTAAAAGAACTGTCTGCTTTATAATTTCACTGAGAAAACCTGCGCTCTGTTACTGCCTATGGGGAGCTGTTTCCTCTGCATGGTGCTGAACAGTGCAGGTGCTGAAGGCGAGACAGGGCTTCAGCACCATGCAGAGGGAACAGCTCCTCATAGGCAGTAACAGAGCGCCGGCTTTCTCAGTGAATTTATAAAGCCGACAGTTCTTTTAACCCATTTTACTGAACAATTAACCCCTTCACACACATGGTGTAATGACACCATGTTTGCAGAGAGTGAGGACACTCTCAACTTACATGGTGCCACTACACCAGCTTGATATTAACCCCTTGATCACTGGGATTTGAGCCACATCAGGAACCTCTGCGCACACATGCGGCGCAGAGGTTGCTGATGGGGTTAATAGCTAAAATAACCCCGGAATACATTATTTTACACCCATCATCATTGTATTAGCTAAACATCTTGTACCGCTGCTGTCACAGCAGTACAAGATGATAGCTAACTGTTAGGTATAGCGGGAAATACAAACGAAGAGTTTCTATTCCCCGACAAATGCTGTCCGCGGTCCTTTAGGACCATGGACAGCATCTCTATCACACGCAGCACACACACACTCACACCTCACACTCACAGCACACTCACATCAATACAGGCAGGCACACTCACCACACGCACCACACTCGCACCACACACACCCACAAACGCATTACACTAGCATCACTGTCGTGCATCAAACATGCTCTGTGTTTGATGCACGACAGTGTGCCTTCAGCCTAAATCACAACATTAAAATAAAAGCATCTCAGTGGCAGATAGTGCCCCAGTCAGCTGCGATTCAATTTAAAATCTTTATAAATGTCATTGATAAAAATTTTAAATCGAAACGCGGCTGACTGGGGCAATATCTGCCACTGAGATGCTTTTATATTAATATTGTGATTTACTAAATAAAATTTGCAAGTACATTCATCAGATTTGATGCCAGCTTCCTTTACTTCATGCACCTCAGTGAGAGCAGATTGAATCTTACGGTCTCTCTGGGGGGCACAGCAAGGTTTTTTATGCAGTAGAAATGTAAAAAAGCCTGCCCTTCCGCCCTGTCCTGGAAATGGTCATTTTATAGCTGGATGTGTGTGGTCGTAGCCAATCACTTATTGACTAACATCTTACTCGCTATTTGGATGAATATGCGAGTATTAAAAAGTACTTGTTACGAGTATAGCAATTACGAATATTACGTCACTCGCTCATCACTAATATTGACATGTTTCTTTATGTTTTTTTTAGATATGCTTCATTATTGCATTAACTCTTTATCTACCAATGTCCTTTTTTTGGGACTCCTAATCTTTTGCTTCTAGCAACTAAGATTTTATAATTAGGTCCAATTTTTTGTGTTGTGTTTGTAAAATGAATGTTTTCAAAACAGGAAATCATGTCATTGTCATTTTTAATTGAATATTCTTCCACCCAGAAAGCTTTCATACACCAATTTTCGAAAAGCAAAAATTGCTAATTTGGCAAGTAATGGGTTAACAAAGTGGATAGTTTCTGCTACATACAGTAGTGTGAAAAAGTGTCTTCCAGCTTCCTGATTTCTCATTCTTATGCATGTTTGCCACACTTTAATGTTTCAGATCACCAAATAAATTAGAGTTTTAGACAAAAATAGCACAAGTAGGCACTAAAGTCTAGTATTTTAAATGAAGGTCCTTATTAGAGATGAGCGAGTACGCTTGTCACTACGCTGTACTTGCACTAGTATCACTGTACTCGGGCTACTCGGCGAGTACCGAGTAATCTCGCGATACTTGTGCTGTGCTCGTGGTCCTCATCCCTGCATGTTGGCGCTCTTTAGTGAGCCTGCCCACATGCAGGGATTGGCTGGCATACCACTGCAATGCCACAGCCCTGTTAGTTGTGGAATTGCATTGATTGGCCGGCCGCACAGCGTGACCGAGTCTTTATAAGACCCGGCCGCGTTGTGCTCTGCACAGAGCGATCTAGACAGTCAGTGCAGGGAGAGTGTCTGCTGAATCAGGTTAGAGTTTTGCGCCGCGGCCCTTCATAGCTAGTTCCGGAGCAGGGCTGCAAACTGGTGACCACAACAGTCTTTCTCAGGACAAATCTAGGTGGATATAGGCAGGCAAGGAGGGTATAGCCAGGTTGGAGTACAGGCTTTCTAGTGACCACAACAGTCCGTCTCAGGACTATTGTAGCTGTATACAGGCAGGCAGGCAGGGTATGTAGCAATTCCTAGTGACAGTATACCAGCCTTCATCATATCTGGGGCTGGTGTACACAGTCTAAAACAGTCCTGATAGTGTCAGACTTCTCAGTAATTGTCGCTCCTAAAAAGCTGTTAGGTTCTTAGTGCGTGCATTTAAAAACCGCAAGTGTGTGCCCGTCGGTGGCAGCGTACGGGTGTACTTTTGTGTGTTTTGCACAAACTAGGATATAACGCACAAGTAGAGTGAATACACGTCAGCAGCACCTGATAGAGTCAGACTTCTCAGTAATTGTCGCGCCTAAAAAGCTGTTTGCTTCTAAGTGCGTGTATTTACAAACCGCAAGTGTGTGCCCGTTGGTGGCAGCGTACGGTTGCACTTTTGTGTGTTTTGCACAAACTAGGATATAACGCACAAGTACAGTGAATACACGTCTCCGTCTGTGTCTGACTTAATCTCTAATTGTCGCTCTTAAAAAGCTGGTAGCAATGGCTATAATCTAATCAGCAGAAAAAATATGCGGCACTCACCGTGGCTGATTCTTCTATTTATTACATCCATTTACAGGAGAAAACAGTCAAAATGCAGACTTGGGGGGAGGGAGTGAGGAGTGCAGCGACGACGGGCACCATTTCACGGCTAGTTGACGCTTCTTCCGGTCGAGACACGACCGGAAGAAGCGGCAACTAGCCACGAAACGGTGTCCGTCGTCGCTGCACTCCTCACTCCCTCCCCCCAAGTCTGCATTTTGACTGTTTTCTCCTGTAAATGGATGTAATAAATAGAAGATTTCAGCCACGGTGAGTGCCGCATATTTTTTCTGCTGATTTAATTGTTCTATGAACTTTATACTGCGAGCACCATCGCCCGAGAATGTGTCCACACTGTCCTATTTAGGATCTTTACATGTACAGTATTTTTGCGTCTTTCTTACAGTGCCCTGGTTATTCTCTTTTTTTGAAATAGCTATAATCTGATTGTCCAGGTAAAACCCGTCTGTTGGGACGCCTTCATTTAGCTGTGTACCATCAGCACAGCATTGAAAATGCGCAAGGGCGTTGGCAAGGGACAAGGAAGTGGACGTGATGGTGGTGCAGGCAGAGGCCGAGGTCGTGTGCAAGCTCTAATTTCGCCACAACACAGAGCCTTATCTACTCGCTCGCACGTCCTGTCCCACATTCTTGGGGCTCGCAGCAGTACACCGCTCTTCAACCCAGACCAGTGTAAACAGGTTGTTAGTTGGATAGCAGATAATGCTTCCAGTCAGATTGGCACCACCACAAACACCCTGACTTTCACACGGTGAAGTGTCAGTAGCCGTGATACTGCACCGCACATTCCACAACCTGATCCTCCTTTCTACCACCAGGCTGAGTACACGTCCACGGACAATACTGATCCCACACTTGGACACTCTGAAGAGCTGTTCACGTATCCATTCGCACATTATGGCCTCTCGCCAGCTCCTGTTGAAGTGGGTCATGAGGAGATCGTATGTACCGATGCCCAAATATTTGAGCAGCCACGGTCTCACGAAGGCAACGGTGGGAACGTGTCTCAACAAGGGGTGGACCATGATGAGACACGATTGCCAGGAAGTCAGGAGGAGGAGCAGGGTGCGGAAGAGGAAGAGGACATGGTGGATGATCCAGTAACTGACCCAACCTGGCAGGAGGAGATGCAGAGCGAGGACAGCAGTGCACAGGGGGAGGGAGGCGTAGCATCACAACAGGCAGTAAGAAGCAGGGTGGTGGCCCCAGGCAGAAGTCAGGCAACCGTTCCCCGGAACAACAACACGACACAAGGTGCCTGTAGAAATGTTAGGTCTTCCCGAGTCTGGCAGTTTTTTAAGTTGGCTCCAGATAATTCTAAAAAGGCCATTTGCAACACCTGCCATGCCAGCATCAGCAGGAGTACCAAAACTAGCAGCCTGACTACCACCAGCATGATCACGCACTTGTCAACCAAGCACCCGACTTTGTGGGATGTACAACAGAGTTGAGGAGCAGTGCTTGCTGATGTCACTGCTACGTCTTCACGTGTTGTGCTTGCGAGCCAATCCCCTGTCC
Source organism: Allobates femoralis (assembly GCA_033576535.1). NCBI lineage: Eukaryota > Metazoa > Chordata > Amphibia > Anura > Aromobatidae > Allobates > Allobates femoralis. The sequence goes on from JARQOC010000002.1 coordinate 364,126,852, forward strand.
ATGCTGCATGCGAACAAGCCTCCTGCCCTGCACCTGTAGTTGCCCACGCAGAAATAACACCATCATCAATTACGTCCTTGTCCCAGCGCAGCGTTCAGTTATCCATGCACGAAACTTTTGAACGCAGGTGCAAATACGCTGCCAACGCCCCACATGCCACAGTTCTAAATGCTAACATTTCGCGACTGCTTGCACTGGAAATGTTGCCTTTTAGGCTAGTGGAGACGGAAGCATTCCGTGACCTGATGGCGGCAGCTGTTCCACGTTACTCGATCCCCAGCCGCCACTGCTTCTCCCGGTGTGCCGTCCCAGCATTACATAACCACGTGTCACAAAACATCACACGTGCCCTGAACAACGCTGGTTCAACCAAAGTCCACCTAACCACAGACAAGTGGACAAGTGCTTGTGGGCAAGGCCGGTACATCTTGGTGACGGCACACTGGGTTAATATTGTGGAAGCTGGGACCCAGTCTCAGCGAGGGACGGAACACGTCCTTCCCACACCAAGGATTGCAGGCCCTACCTCAGTCAGCACATCCTCATCCACTTTACCCTCCACACCAGTCCCAAGCTGGAAGCACTGCAGCACTGCCTCGACGAAGTGGCAACAGGCTGTGCTGAAGCTAATATGCATAGGTGACAAACCCCACAATGCAGAAGAGGTGTGGACAGCTCTGAAACAGCAGGCAGATCACTGGCTCACACCTCTGAACCTAAAGCCAGGAAAGGTCGTGTGCGACAATGGCCGAAACCTGGTAGTGGCTTTGAGGCGATTCCAGCTGACACATGTTCCATGCGTGACCCATGTGCTCAACCTCGTGGTTCAGCGGTTTCTAAAATCATACCCAGAGCTGTCTGATCTGCTCGTAAAAGTTCGCCGCCTGTCTGCACATTTTCAAAAGTCACCTACTGCTTTAGCCGGCCTTGCCGGCTTTCAGCAGCGTTTGCAGCTTCCGGCTCACAGACTCGTGTGTGATGTCCCCACGCATTGGAATTCAACTCTGCACATGTTGGTCAGGATTTGTGAGCAGAAGAGGGTAGTTGTTGAGTGCCTGCATCACCTAAGCCGTTGGGAAATAGGTCAAACTCCACACATAGCACCTGAGGAGTGGAGATGGATGTCTGACCTATGTACCGTCCTCCAAAACGTTGCAGACTCCACCAAGATGGTGAGCGGCGATGACACCATTATTAGCGTCACCATACCGCTTCTCTGCCTTCTAAAACGGTCTCTGCTCAAAAACAAACATAATGCATTGCAGGCGGAGCGTGATGAGTTGGAGCAAGAAACAGTAGTGGGTGTGGGTGATAACACACAGCCCAGCCTCATCTAATCACAACGTGCAGTGGAGGACTATGACGAGGAGGAGGATGAAGACATGGAGCAACTCTCCGGCCAAATTGAGGATATGACATGCACACCAGTCATTCCCTCAGTTCAGCATGGCTGGCCAGAGGACAGGGGAGATGAGGAGGAGGAGGAGGACAGCATGTTCAGTCATCTTGCTGGTCAGGACACTGAAGTGATGGCTGTTAAGAGTCTTGCGCACATGGCTGACTTTATGGTAAGCTACCTAGCTCATGACCCTCACGTTAAGAACATCTTGGCCGACAATCATTACTGGTTGGTAACACTGTTAGACCCACGCTACAAGGAGAACTTTGTGTCTCTTATTCCTGAGGCGGAGAGGTTAGCCAAAATGCAGCAGTTCCAGAAGGCCATAGTCGCGGAAGTAGGCGGAAGTAGGCAAAGCATTCACCTCACAAAACGCTAGCGGCATAGGTCAGGAATCGGTGGACAACCAAGGCGTACGGCCAAGAGGGGCACAAGTCCAATCCGACAGAGGTAGGGGAGCAGTCTTTAAGATGTGGGACAGTTTTCTCAGCCCCTCACGTACCACAGCCCCTGAGGTGCGGGGTAGTGCCACAAGAAATGGTAAGTTTGCCCAGATGCTGAAGGAGTACCTTGCAGATCGAACAACTGTACTCCGACATTCCTCTGTGCCTTATAATTATTGGGTATCCAAGCTGGACACATGGCATGAATTTGGCTCTCTACACCTTGGAAGTCCTGGCCTGCCCTGCCGCTAGCGTTTTGTCAGAGCGTGTTTTTAGTGCCGCAGTTGGAATCATTACTGATAAACGCACCCGCCTGTCAACTGAAAATGCTGACAGACTGACTCTGATCAAGATGAACAAGGGTTGGATTGGGCCAGACTTCACCACACCACCAGCAATGAGGAGCGGAATTTAAATTTTGTAACGGGAATTTGCCATGTACCTCCACTCATCCATTGGTACACACTTCTGGACTTTGGGTAATCGCTGGACTGCTCCTCCTTCTCCTCATGCGCCACCATGATGACCGTTACAAAAGTTAGGCCGTTGTTTCATGTACACCCCCAGTGGTAAATTTTTTCACCCATTCTTTCAAAATGGGCATTACAACTACAGGAGACCCGCTCCTTAGCAATGGGAACAATGTTTTGAGGCCTTCATGCACGTCTGTATCCAGTGGCATTGGTGAACCTCCCAATTTTTGGCTGCCCTGGCAAAGGGCTATACTACAATAGACCCACATCCTTACAATGGGCACTTCAGGTTTACAGGCCCTCATGCACATCTGTATCCAGGGGCATTGGTAAACCTCCCAATTTTTGGCTGCCCTAGCAAAGGGCTATACTACAAAAGACCCACTTCCTTACAATGGGCACTTCAGGTTTACAGGCCCTCATGCACGTCTGTATCCAGGGGCATTGGTGAACCTCCCAATTTTTGGCTGCCCTGGCAAAGGGCTATACTACAATAGGCCCACTTCCTTACAATGGGCACTTCAGGTTTACAGGCCCTCATGCACGTCTGTATCCAGGGGCATTGGTGAACCTCACAATTTTGGACTGCCCTGGCAAAGGAAAATACTACAATAGACCCACTTCCTCAAAATGGGCACATCATGTCAAGAGGCCTTCATGTACGTCTCTTCTCAGAGACATCGGAGTGCCACACAATGTTTTCACGTAAAATCTTTCATGTAATCACAAAAAGTAACATACACCAGCTCTATCTCACTATTGGGTATGTGCCCTTAACATTTCCGCCATGAAAATTCTTTTTGGTGTCATTTTGGAAGGTTTTCTGGTGAGTCCGTAAAAATGGCGTAAAACTCGGACAGCATTGTTCACAGCTGTGACTTTTGAGTGAGAAATGCTTACAGGGGTCTTCCCCATGCTGTTGCCATGTCATTTGAGCACTCTTCTGAGACATTTGTGACATTTTTAGGGTTTCTACATGCTGCCGGGGGTCATTTCACAAAAATACTCGGGTCTCCCATAGGATATCATTGGGCTCGGTCCTCGGGCCGAGTACACAAGTATCTTGGGATGCTCGGCCCGATCATCGAGCACCCGAGCATTTTGGTACTCGCTCATCACTAGTCCTTATTATTAAGAGAAAAAAGAAATCCAAACTTACAGGTTTCTGTTTGAAAAAGTAATCTCTCTAAATTAACAGTGGTTTATCACCTCTTTGGGAAGATAAATTCATCCTCCCTAGCCACACCCAGGCCTGATTACTGTCATACCTGCTCTCAATCAAGAAACCACCTAAATAGGACTTGTCTGATAAAGTGGTGAGATTTGTCAAAAGATCCTCAAAAGTTAGACATCATGTCGCAATCAAAAGAAATTCAGCAATAAATGAAAAATAAAGTAATTTAGCTCCATTAGTCTCGAAAAAGTTATACAGCCATTTCTAAAGATTTGAGACTCAAGTGACCTAAGTGAGAGCCATCATCCACGAATTGTGAAAACATGAAACAGTGGTGAACCTTCCCAGGAGTGGCCGGATGACCAAAATTACCACAAGACTGCAGCAATGACTCATTCAATAGGTCACAATAGACCCGACAAAATCCAAAGATTTTTAGTCCTCACTTGCCTAAGTTAAGGTCAGTGTTCATGACTCCACCATAAGAAAGGGACTCGGCAAAAATGGCCTACATGGCAGAGTACAAAGACAAAAACTCAGCAATGAGCAAAAAGAACATAAAGACTCATCTCAGTTTTGTCAGAAAACATCTTGATGATCCCCAAGACTTCTGGGGGAATACTCTGTGGACTGATGAGATGATGAGATAAAAGTTGAACTTTATGTAAGATATCCCATTACATCTGGCATAGAAGCATTTCAGAAAAGGAACATCATATCAGTAGTAAAGTATAGTGGTGGTAGTGTTATGACCTGGGGCAGTTTTGCTTCTTCAGGACGACGAAGAATTACAGTGGTAAATAGGACCATGAATTCTGCTGTCCATCAAAAAATCCTGAAGTAGAATGTCCGGCCATCTGTTGTCATCTTAAGATGAAGCGCACTTGGGTTATGCAGCAGGACAATGATCCAAAACACACCAGCAAGTCCACCTCTGAATAGTTTAAGAAAGGCAAAATTAAGACTTTGGAGTCGCCTAGTCAAAGTCCTGTCCTTAATCCAATTGAGATGCTACGGCTTTATCTGGGTCATGGTCAAAAATCCTCCAATGTGGCTGAATTACAACAATTCTGCAAATATAAGTGGGCCTAATTTGCTCCAGAACTTTACATATTTAATGTAATGCTCACTCACTATTATTGCTTTAAAAAAGGCTGTGCCTAGTCGAAATGTTGCCACCCCACAGGGCTATTAAAGACTTTTATTTCACTTTACCTTTTTTTGAGAGCCTCTTTTTTGGGTTTCTATATTGATTGGATCAGTGGATTTCTGAATTGTCAGAGCTTTGCACCTATTTGTGCTTTGCACTTGTGCTGTTCCTATTTTTTTTTATATCATATCCATCTATCTATCTATAATCAGTATTTCTACCTAAGATTCCCAATATTATTTTCTGGTCATAATTATATCATGCTGAGCACAGGAGAAAATGTTTGATATGGAAAAGATTATGATGAACTGTATCTTACTGCCATTCTGCAAAGTCCTTAACCTAAACCAAAAAGGACAGTGGAATAAGTATTAGATAAGCAATGCTGTCCTTATTATGGAGCATCAAAATGTAGAAGGAAAATTACCAGTAGGGGATGATTATGGATGCAGGTGGGGGAGGGTGGTAATGTTAACTCAACTAATAAAGTATAGATAGTGATGAGATGAGAGTCTTGATTCATGACTATCATTTAGCAAAAGAGCTGCAGTTATTGGCTGTGATCAATTAACATAGTCGGACTGAATGATTGTTGACCAGTAAGAGAGGACAAAGAGAAGAAATGCGAAGAGAGGCAGTGATACATAAAGAGAAAGGCAATAAAACTGTCTAGAAAATAAGTCATTTAAATATCTGAAATACATGATCGCTATCTCCTTTCATGTAGATCTGTGGTTCCTCCTTTTATTATGCTGTAATGTTCACCACTTTAAGTAATTTTCTGAAAGACAGTATACTTATCATGCCTGTGCCTCAATCCGCCTGCAGCATTGTATCTTCTCCTCACATGTATGAATAGAAAATTGGGATTTTGTAGTACAGTTGGACAGAAATATATTATACCAAGAACTGCAAATATGACTTAAAAATGTATTATTAAAGTTTGGAGACAGTTGTTCATCTGCATATTTAGTTCAGATAGTACATGTTAGATGGTAGAGATCGAGATGTTGGACAAAGCACTGTGGCTTGTGGATTATTCTGTGGGATTGGCACAATAAGTGATGGAAAGAGACAGGGCACTCTATCCTTACAGACACTTTGTCAAATAGTAATACCTTTGGACACTCTCATGACCGACTCTTACTTTTAGCATAAGGGCTCGGACACACTCATCCGAGTTTGACTGAGGAGACTCTGAAAGGGCTGGAGCAGTGACCCTGAAAGGGCTGGAGCAGTGACCCTGAAAGGGCTGGAGCAGTGACCCTGAATGGCTTCTCCCTCTCTGGACGGGGCTGTCAGCTGCTTGTGTTTTTGTGCAGCTCCAGACTTCCCGTCCAGAGAGGGAGAGGCCATTCAGGGTCATTGCTCCAGCCCTTTCAGAGTCTCCTCAGTGAAACTCTGATGTAACTAGGTAGGAAAGTGTGTCCAAACCCCAAGGCATAGGGTTATACTCCGTCGTCCTGCAGTTGGTAAGAGTAAACTCTTTTAGGCCTAATTCAGATGTAAACTTTTTTTTCATAGTGTACATGGTCTATCTGTGGTTTAAAGATTAGATTGTTGTACGCCTGAAACAAGTAAAGTCTCCATGGATTTTATAACTATAATGGATGCCTATTACTAAGAAATATTAAAATGGATTTACATATGAAGAAGGACTGTTTTAGTACAATTACTTGGTTGGTTGTGTTGTTCCTGTTTTCCTTCTCTCATTTAGAACATGAACCAATTAAAGTAGATGGTGCTCTTTACATTTCCATTTATTTTTTACAGATTATGGGAAAACAAAAAAAAATAAATCATGTGATGTTGATTTTTGATCACAATCACAGAACAAAATCACACCTGAATAAGAGAAGCTGTGTAATTATTTTATTTTTGAAAAATTAAAATCACTGATGAAGCAATGATGGTAAAAACTGACGTCCTGACCATGAAAATCAGTGAACATGAAAAATTCTGGATATCTGAATGATGGCTAATACAGCAGATCACTGCCCAACAGAGTGCAGTCAGACTTTCCCTCTCTGGTATTCCCTACTCCTACATAATTGACTAACCCAGGGTTGTATGGAGACTCGGGTGTCTGGGTCCTGCTGTGGTTGGGATGTCACTGGTGGCCTTCCCAGACCTGTGGCTCTGGTGGTCAACTGGTAAAGGTGTTGGGGAATGGTAAGAAAGAGTTTAAAAGTTTGTTGTGACGCCACCTGCATATTCTGGTGATGGGCACCAGCACCGCTTCAGACCTCCGCAGGAGATGGTACTGCAGCTTGGATGGAGCAGCTCCCTGCAGGTGGAGCTGATCCTCCGGGGCAGGGATGCACCGGTAATGGTGATGCTGGAGAAACGGAATAAACTGCAGACCAGTGCAAGAGGTGAACAGACACACGGAGGCTTTGTCACTCTACACTGGTACTTTACTCTGTAAACCAATTCAGATGGCAGTTCAGGTTACAGCACAAACAGTTTATAATCAGGTAGCTGGTTGGGTAGTCACAGAGGGTTGCAAGGTCATTCAGCGGATCCCGTAGTATACTTTCTCTTGTCAATCCTGTGTCCTGCTGCCCCGGCACAGCCCTCTTGTATACCAGGGCTTTTGGGGTGCTGTGAGATTCCCTTCTTCTCGCTCCCTCTCTCTGAAGGGGCTCGAACTTTGGTGGGCGTGCCTGGCATGGCTGCACTTTCTAGACATGGTGTCAGGGTTGATGAACTGACCCATGATGACTGGTGTGGTCGGCTCAGGGGCTGAACACCCTGCACCATATCCTTAGAGCCGGTACTCCATTAGATGCACCAGGGTTCCCCCAGAGTATGGGTGCTCCGATATGGGGTCCCCTCTTTCTTTTCCAGGGCTGCCTCTTCTCTCTAGGCCCTCTCGCTGGGAGTCTCCTTTTCTCTCTCGGAGGTTCCCCTCTGCTTCGCTCCTCAGTGCAAACTAGAACTCCACTGTCCGACTTCCCTCCTCCCCTAACTCCACCCAATGGGAATGCAACTACCCGTCTACCTGGGGTTAAGTGTGGAGTGCTGGGGATGGGATCCACTTGCAAACCTTACTCTCCCCTGTGAGAGGAATAACTGCCCACTCATTTGTGGGAGCAGTACCTCTACTGTGGCGCACTGACCAGTGGGGCGCCACATAATGGCAGCATTGTTTTTCCATTTATTCTATGGTTTTTACCCTGTTTATCTAGCACAACCCTCATAGGATGCAGCAGCTTCACTGCTTTTCGAACAGTCTTCAGTCAGCGGAGGTTATAAAACACACCAGATTATAAAATGCATCCCAAATTTCGTGAAGGAAAAGAGAAAAAAATATTTTTAAATTTTAAATGGGGTCCATCTTATAATGCCAGTGTCCATCTTATAAGAAGTATATACTGTATGTCCCTCATCCTTATACATGACCCCCTGGTATATATGTCCCCATCTTGGTATATATAGCCCTCATCCTGGTATATATGTGTCCATCCAGGTATATATCATTCTGTTATATTTGTCCCCCAATCTGGTATATACACTGTACGTCCATCTCCTGTTATATATATGTGCGCCCTCCTGATATATACAACCTCTGGCAAAAAATTTGGAATCAACTGGCTCGGAGGATGTTCATTCAGTTGTTTAATTTTCAGATGAAGTCCATGGAGCCTCGGTTAAGAGTCTACAACATGGACACCAGCCAGTTATCCCACCAGGGAAGGACCTAGCCCAGGGTATTAGTAGCCCTTAAGTCACTATCCAGCCCTTGCGAGCTTGAAGATATGGCCAGGGGTTTACCATGGACTAGGTATCCAACCACAGACAGCTGTTTCAGGGTTGTTGCCCCTTATCAGTGTGGCGCAGGATTCTGGCTGGGTAAGAGCAATGCTTGATAGACAGACATCACAAAGCACCCACTGACCTTGTGGAGACCAGTGGAGGATAACACTGCGGGCACCAGTTAAAGCACTCAAACACAGTGAAACCCAAGGTGCATTGCTCCCTAGAATTTGAATATGCAGATGAAGTCCATGGAGCCTCAGTTAAGAGTCTACAACATGGACACCAGCCAGTTATCCCACCAGGGAAGGACCTAGCCCAGGGTATCATCTGCATATTCAAATTCTAGGGAGCAATGCACCTTGGGTTTCACTGTGTTTGAGTGCTTTAACTGGTGCCCGCAGTGTTATCCTCCACTGGTCTCCACAAGGTCAGTGGGTGCTTTGTGATGTCTGTCTATCAAGCATTGCTCCCACCCAGCCAGAATCCTGTGTCACACTGATGAGGGGCAACAACCCTGAAACAGCTGTCTGTGGTTGGATACCTAGTCCATGGTAAACCCCTGGCCATATCTTCAAGCTTGCAAGGGCTGGATAGTGACTTAAGGGCTACTAATACCCTGGGCTAGGTCCTTCCCTGGTGGCATAACTGGCTGGTGTCCATGTTGTAGACTCTTAACCGAGGCTCCATGGACTTCATCTGCATATTCAAATTCTAGGGAGCAATGCACCTTGGGTTTCACTGTGTTTGAGTGCTTTAACTGGTGCCCGCAGTGTTATCCTCCACTGGTCTCCACAAGGTCAGTGGGTGCTTTGTGAAGTTGTTTAATTTTGTAGAAAAAAAGCAGATCACAGATATGGCACAAAACTAAAGTCATTTCAAATTGCAACTCTCTGCCTTGAAGAAACACTAAAAGAAATCTTGAAAAAAAAAAGTGCATTCCAGTAACGGTTATTTTTGTAGACCAAGCAGGGGGAAAAATTATGGAATCACTCAATGGGCTAAGGAAAAGCAATTGTGGACTGTGGATGACTGGATGAAAGTCATATTCAATGATGAATCACAAATCTGCATTGGGCAAGGTGATGATGCTAAAAGTTGTGTTTGGTGTCGTTCCAATGATAGTTATAAAGATGACTGCCTGAAGAGAACATGCAAATTTCCACAGTCATTGATGATATAGGGCTGCATGTCATGTAAAGGCACTGGGGAGATGGCTGTCATTAAATTTTCAATAAATGCCCAAATTTACATTGATATTTTGGACACTTTCTTATCCCATCAATTGAAACGATGTTTGAGGATGATGAAATCATTTATCAAATGATAATTCATCCTGCCATAGAGCATAAACTGTGAAAACATTCCTTGAAATAGGCCAGATCTCAATCCAATCGAAAATCTTTGGTGGAAATTGAAGAATATATGGTCCATGACAAGGCTCCAACCTGCAAAGCTGAACTGGCAACAGCAATCAGAGATAGTTGGAGCCAGATTGATGATGAGTACTGTTTGTCACTCATTAAGTTTATGCCTCAGAGACTGCAAGCTGCTATAAAAGCCAGAGGTGGTGCAATAAAATACTAGTGATGTATTTGTGAGTTATTTTGTTTGCTTGTTTGTCATGATTCCATAATCCCTGGAAACCAGGAAGTGCTGCAGCAAGCAGGGAGAGATGGAGGCAAATGTCGGGGAGGTAAGTTCAGTTTGTTATTTTAGTGTGGGAGGCAGCATGGGGGGCCGTATCTGAGATGGGGGGGCATATCCAGCACAAAGTGACTGCAGGCACATGTAAAATGCCTGCACCCTGTCCATACATCAGCACATTTTCAGCACCGAGGTGATGGACAGCTGGTGCAGTGCATATTACATGAGGCTAAAGAGCAACAGCATGTGACCTCCCGCTCTTTCTGCAACCTGCTCCTGCCTTCTCCAGCCCCCGGACACTGCTCCAGAGCCCCCCCCCCTTCCCATACAGTACAGAAACTAGTAGATTTGGATTATAAAATGCACCCCCACTTTCCCCCATAATTTGGCGGAACAAATGTGCTTTTTATAATCCAAAAAATACAGTATATCGCACAAAATAGTTAATAAATAAGATTTCTCATCATGTCTTCTTTATATCAGCATAATTTTTAAAAACAAAGTTTTATTTTGTTAGGAAGTTAGAAGGGTTCAAAGTTTATCAGCAATTTCTCATTTTTCCAACAAAATTTACAAAACCATTTTTTTTAGGGACCACATCATATTTGAAGTGACTTTGAGGGGCCAGAAAACACCCAAAAGTGACACCAATCCAAAAGCTGCATGCCTGAAACTACTAATCAGGAAGTTTATTAATCCTTTAGGTGCTTCCCTGGAACTAAAGCAATGTGAAAGGAAAAAAATGAAAATGTTACTTTTTCAACAGAAATTTACTTTAGCCTCAAATATTGCATTTTCACAAGGATAACAGGAGAAATAGCACCATTCTGTTTACTGTGCAATTTCCCTTGAGTCTGCTGATGCCCTATGTATTGGAAAATCAATGTTTAGGCACATGGCATAGTTCGGAAGGGAAGGGGCACCCTTTGAGTATTTGAATGGCAAATTTGCTAGAATCATTAGCTTGAAACAATGTTGCATTTGGAGAGCCTCTGATGTACCTAAACAGTGGAGCTCCCCCAATGGTGACCTAATTTTGAAAACTATACCCCCCAAGGAATTTTTCTAGATGTGTGGTGAGCATTTTGATCCCCAGGTTCTTCATACATTGAGGCATGAACATAAACAATACTTTTTTTTACACAAAAGTCTTCTTATAGCCTCAATTTTTTCATTTTTACAAGTGTAACAGGGTAAATTAGACCCCATTGTATGTAGGCCATGTTCTTCTGATAGCCTATACCTGGCAGAAGACCAATGTTTGGGCACACAGAAGGGCTTGGAATGGAAGGAGTGCCATTTGACTTTTGAACAGCAAACTGGCTGAAATCATTAATTGATAACATGTCGCTTTTGGAGAGCCCCTGATGTGCCTAAACAGTGGAAACAGCACTTAAGTGACCCCATTTAGGAAACTAGACCCTCCAAAGGAATTTACCTAGATTTGTGGTGAACACTTAAAACCCATAGGTGCTTCAAAGAATTTTATAACATTGAGCAGTGAAAATAAAAAAAGTAAATTGTTTTCTACAAAAAATGTTTTTTTAGCCCAAATTTTTACAATGGCAACAGGAGAAAATGGACCCCAAAATCTCTTATGCAATTTTCTTGAGTACACTGATACTCCAAATATGGTAAAACACCAATATTTTGGCTCGGAAGGGAATGAGTAACATTTTGGTGCGCAGATTTTGATGGAAAGGTCTGCGGGTCTAATATCGCATTTGGCTATCCCTTGATGTACCTAAACATTGGAATTACCCCACAAGTGACCCCATTATGGAAACTAGACCACACGAAGCAATTTATCTACATGTATGGTGAGCACCTTGAACCAAGGGGTGCTTCACAGAATTTTACACCATAGAAACATGAAAATGGAAAAATTAGATTTTTCCCACAAAAATCATGTTTTAGCACTAAATATTTTAATTTTCCAAAGGAAAACATGAGAAATTGGACCCTAAAAGCTGTTGAAGAATTTCTCCTGAACATGCTGATAACCCATATGTCAGGTGTGGACCACTCCAGTCCATAAGGGCTACAAACAGTGACTGTTTTCTGGATTTCTTTAGTTTTGTACAGGTGGTAATGCAATTTAATTACCTAAAAACCTTGTGCAATGCTAAAGAAATCCTGCAAACCTGTACTGTTTGGGACCCTTGAGCACTGGAATTACCCAACCCTGCGATATGTGATGGGAAACCACTTTTGGGCACCTGGCAAGGCTCGGGAGGAAAGTAGCACTATTTGATTTTTGGAGCACAGATTTTCCTAAGATAGTTTGCGGACTCCATTTGCAGAGTCCCAAAGTGTCAGAACAATAGAAACTCTCTCAGGTGACCATATTTGGGAAATTTCACCCCTAGGAGAGTTCATCTGTGTCTATAATGACAATTAAATCTCTAGAAAACACCCCTGAAGTCAAATGCAATGAATGTTGCAGAATTAAATCCCCGGGCCGCTCCATTCACTATTGAGGCAGCAGTTACTCTGGACTCTGTTTGGCCTCTGTTCAGTGGTGTCCCTCTTTTCAATTGTGCTCAAAACTGTGGTTGACTGCACTTTTGTACACACCTACAAACTTGTGCAAAATTATGGACATTGCCAGATCACAGGTGAGATGGGAGTTTAAAGTGACTCCCTCTGCCTGAATACAGTGAATTTTCCATTGGGAATTTTGTCTAAATCACATCTTTCAGAAATTTACACATAATCGCTGATGTGATGTAATCGCAGAATAAATATGAGCCACGCTTTACTGTGATCTTTGGGAGGCAGAATAAACTAATCAGCAGCAGTTAAAAATTGACTTTGTTACTATTATTACACTATTTACCTTGTGGTATAAGTGATTAGGCGGCTTTATTTGTCAGGTCAGTACAATCACCAGATTTAGGCTGGGGTCACACATAGAAGTCCGTTTTTGGAAGTGATTTTCATCACCAATCCGTTTTTTTTTGGGTGCATTTTGAGCCTCCTACACCCCTGAACGTTTTTGGACTTAGTCATTTTTTCATTAAAAACGCATATGGTGCCTATATGTGCCATGCGTTAAAGCATGCGTTTCCCATAGGGCCCCATCTTAAAAAAACGCATGCGTTTTTTAACTGATGCCAAAAACGTTGCTAGCAACGTTTTTGGCTCAAAAACGGACAGAGCAATGTTTTGAGGTCCTGAAAAAAACGGACAGGGTGTTTATTACATCCAATCCGTTTTTCTGTCAGTTTTTGGACTTAGAAAAAAAAATGACAAAAATGAAGCCAAAAACGGACCAAGGGCTTATGTGTGACCCCAGCCTTATAAAAGTTTTTTTTTAGGTTAGGTTACAATAACACTGAAATTGTGTTTTTACAAAATAAAGGTTTTTTGTATCACTGAATTTTGAAGGTTATAGTTTTTTTTTTTATTTTTCTGCTGACTGGCATGTGAGGGCTTGCTTTTTGCAGCATGAGTTGGAGTTTTTATTGGTACCAATTTTGGGCCACATAATATTTTTTTATTGCTTTCTGTTCCACTATTTGTGAGGCAGAATCTAGAAGAAACAGAAATTTGAGAATTGTTTTCTTTTGTTTTTGTTTTTTTACGCCATTCACGATGTAAAAAAAGTGATAAGTATTTGGTATGATTGCAGCGATACCACATTGGTATAATTTTTTCTATGTTTTGCCACTTTTACACCAATAATACTATTTTATAGAGAAAAATAGGTTTTGCATTTCTGTAGTCTGAGAGCTATAACTTTTTTCATTTTTTCGCTGATGGAGCTGCATGGTTGTTTATGTTTTTGCAGGACAAGATGACATTTTCAGGTATACTATATTTATTTATGTATGACATTTTGATCGCATTTTACTCCACTTTTTTTGTTAGCTGCATGATATAAAATGACCCTAAACTCTGCAGGGTAATCAATACAGAGGAGGACAATTTTATATTGCAGGAGGATTTATGTAAGCTAGAAGCTTGGGCCGATAAAAGGCAAATGAGCTTTAATGGGGATAAATGTAAGGTTGTGCACTTGGACAGAGGAAATAAAATGTATAATTATGTGCTTAATTGTAAAACACTGGGCAAAATTATCATGTATGGGTAGATGACAAACTCACATTTAGTGGCCAGTGTCAGGCAGCTGCTGCAAAGGCAAGTAAAATAATGGGATGCATTAAAAGAGGCATAGATGCTCATGAGGAGAACATAATTTTACCTCTATACAAGTCACTAGTGTGATCACACTTAGAATACTGTGTACAATTCTGGTCTCCGGTGTATAAGAAAGACATCGCTGAACTAGAGCGGGTGCAGAGAAGAGCGACCAAGGTTATTAGAGGACTGAGGGGTCTGCAATACCAAGACAGGTTATTAAACTTGGGGTTATTTAGTTTGGAAAAACTAAGGCTTAGGGGTCATCTTATAATAATGTATAAATATATGAGGGGACAGTACAGAGACCTTTCTAATGATCTTTTTACTCTTAGGTCTGAGATGAGGACAAAGGGGGCATCCTCTACATCTGGAGGAAAAAAGGTTTGATCATAATTACAGACGTGAATTCTTTACTGTAAGAGCAGTGAGACTATGGAACTGTCTGCCACATGCTGTTGTAATGAGTGATTGACTACTTACATTTAAGAAGGGCCTGGATGCCTTTCTTTAAAGATATACTATTACAGGTTACATATACTAGATTCCTTGATAGGGTGTTGTTCAAGGGAATTAGTCTAATTGCTGTAAATGGAGTCAGGAAGGAATTATTTTCTCCATTGTAGCGCTTAGGCTGGCTTCACATCACGATTTTGGGCTGTCCGTGGGGATCCTTGTTTTTGCAAGATCCCCCGGAAAGCCTCAGATCCACACGGATCCCTGCAATCGGATGGCAAATAGCCATCCGTATCCGTGTCTATGCAGGATTCGTGTGGATCCTGTGGTCCCTGTCTCTCCCTGCATCTTCCCTGTCTCTCCCTCCTCTATCTCCTCTCCCCTGCTTGTCTATCCTGTCCCCTATCCAGTTCACTGTCCTGTGCCCTATCCTGTCTCCTCCTCTTTCCTCCGGTTTGTTAAAAAAAAATCTTCTCCCAGAGGATACTTCACCTTTCCGGCGGCTCCGGTGATGACAGTCTCCATCTGGGTGCAGGACCTCTTGTGACGTCATAGAGCTGATCAGCTGACACATCAGCTGATCGTCTCAGTGACGTCACAAGAGGTCCATCACTCAGTACAGTCGGTCGCATCACCGGAGCCGCCAGAAAGGTGAAGTATCCTCCAGGAGGAGATTTTTTTTTAACATACCGGAGGAAAGAGGAGGGGACAGGATAGGGCACAGGACAGGGTATAGGATAGAGGAGCAGGGGGAGAGGAGATAGAGGAGGGAGAGACAGGGACGATGTAGGGAAGATGCAGGGGGAGAGGGTTATATACTGAGCACTGCTTCTGGGTATGCTCAATACATTACCACAGAGCCGACATCGTATCCAATGTAGACACGGATCCAAAGTCAATAGGCTCCCATTGTATCTTCATATGAAACATCACGGATCCGTGATGTCCAATTTTAGTCACGGACACTAAAATTGCAGCAGGCTGCGATTTTGGCTTCATGACTAAATCAGAAAGCTACGGCTTGTGCTTAAAACGGATGGCAATAGAGACACATCCGAGCACATTCAAGCCCCATAGGGATACATGGGTGGCAATATTGCATCCGAGTGTATCCGATTTGACACGGATACACTCGGATGCCCAAAAATCGTGATGCGAAGGCAGCCTTAGTGTTTGCCATATGGGTTTTTTGCCTCCCCTGGATCAACATGTTAGGCTGTGGGTTGAACTAAATGGACTTAAAGTCTTCCTTCAACCTTAAAAACTATGAAACTATGAAAAATATATTTTCTTTGCTGTTTTTATTTCTTTTGATATTTATGATGTTGACTGAAGGGTTAACTAGTATAACAGTTTTATAGAATGGCTTATTATGAACTCAGCAATACTAAAATATATGTAGGTTTTTTCTTATATAGATACTAGCTGTGAGCCCGATGCAAATGCATCGGGATTCTAGAATGTGCATTAATTTGATTATAGTAGTTATAGCTGGTGTGAGGACTTTCGGGGGTGTGAATAGTTTTTGGGGAGTCCCATACTTTTTTTGGGGGGGGTCACATACTTTTTGGGGGGGTCACATACTTTTTTGGGAGGGGTCACATACTTTTTTTGGGAGGGGTCACATACTTTTTTGGGGGGTCACATACTTTTTTGGGGGGTCACATACTTTTTTGGGGTCACATACTTTTTTTGGGGGGGTCACATACTTTTTTGGGGGGGTCACATACTTTTTTGGGGGGGTCACATACTTTTTTGGGGGGTCACATACTTTTTTGGGGGGTCACATACTTTTTTTGGGGGGGTCACATACTTTTTTTGGGGGGGTCACATACTTTTTTTGGGGGGGTCACATACTTTTTTTGGGTGGTCACATACTTTTTTGGGGGGGGTCACATACTTTTTTTTGGGGGGGTCACATACTTTTTTTGGGGGTGCAATACTTTTTTTGGGGGGGTCACATACTTTTTTTGGGGGGGGTCACATACTTTTTTTGGGGGGGTCACATACTTTTTTTGGGGGTGCAATACTTTTTTTGGGGGGTCTAATACTTTTGGGTGGGGGGTCCAATACTTTTGGGGGGGGTCCAATACTTTTTGGGGCGCGTTCAATACTTATTGGGGCTGAGTGCTCGCAATGGCCGCTTATTATTAGCATTAATCTTATTATTATTAGCATTAATAGCATAATTATTAGCATTAATAGCATAATTATTAGCATTATTAGCATTATTATTAGCATTAATAGCATAATTATTAGCATTAATATCATTATTATTAGCAGTAATATAATTATTATTAGATTTTTTTTTTAATTATTATTTTTTGTAATATTTTATAATTTTAATTTTTTTTTTTATTATTTTTTTTATAATTTTTTAATTATTTTTAAATAATTTTATTATAAAATTTATTATTTATTTTAAGTGAGACACAGTTCTCCTTCTGGTCCGCTAAAAGGGCTGGGCTGATTAGCATATATTTATTTTTTTTATTATTATTTTTATTTAATTTTTTATTATTTTTTTATTATTATTTTTTATTATTTTTTAATTCTTTTTAAATTCTTTTATTTATTATTTAATTTATTATTTATTTTAAGTGAGACACAGTTTCTCATTGTGGTCCGCCAAAAGGGCTGAGCTGATTAGCATATATTTATTTTTTTTATTATTATTTTTATTTAATTTTTTATTATTTTTTTATTATTATTTTTTATTATTTTTTAATTCTTTTTAAATTCTTTTATTTATTATTTAATTTATTATTTATTTTAAGTGAGTCACAGTTCTCATTGTGGTCCGCCAAAAGGGCTGAGCTGATTAGCATATATTTATTTTTTTATTATTATTTTTATTTAATTTTTTATTATTTTTTTATTATTATTTTTTATTATTTTTTAATTCTTTTTAAATTATTTTATTTATTATTTAATTTATTATTTATTTTAAGTGAGACACAGTTCTCATTGTGGTCCGCCAAAAGGGCTGAGCTGATTAGCATATATTTTTTTTTTTTATTATTATTTTAATTTAATTTTTTATTATTTTTTTATTATTATTTTTTATTATTTTTTAATTCTTTTTAAATTATTTAATTTATTATTTAATTTATTATTTATTTTAAGTGAGACACAGTTCTCATTGTGGTCCGGCAAAAGGGCTGAGCTGATTAGCATATATTTTTTTTTTTTATTATTATTTTTATTTAATTTTTTATTATTTTTTATTATTTTTTTTTATTATTTTTTAATTCTTTTTAAATTATTTTATTTATTATTTAATTTATTATTTATTTTAAGTGAGACACAGTTCTCATTGTGGTCCGCCAAAAGGGCTGAGCTGATTAGCATATATTTTTTTTTTTTATTATTATTTTAATTTAAATTTTTATTATTTTTTTATTATTATTTTTTATTATTTTTTAAATCTTTTTAAATTATTTTATTTATTATTTAATTTATTATTTATTTTAAGTGAGACAGAGTTCTCATTGTGGTCCGCCAAAATGGCTGAGCTGATTAGCATATATTTTATTTTTTTATTATTATTTTTATTTAATTTTTTATTATTTTTTTATTATTATTTTTTATTATTTTTTAATTCTTTTTAAATTATTTTATTTATTATTTAATTTATTATTTATTTTAAGTGAGACAGTTCTCATTCAGGTCCGCTATTTTTCCCATTGACATACATTAGCGGTGTGTCGGCGATTTTATGGCCGGCCACCTGGTTCTATTTGTCGGCCGTAAAATCGCGGACACACCGCTAATACATGTCTATGGGCAGTGAGCCCGATTTCGGATTGGCCGCCGACCAATCAGAATTCGAGCTCAATGAGGGGCTCTTCTGATTGGCTGAGGGCAGTACACAGCGACCAATCAGAAGAGCCGCTCATATCTCATTGAGATACAATGGCGGATTTGTCGTCCATTGTACCTGAATGAGAAGAGAAGAGGACGTCGGAGCTGGAAGAAGACAGAAGATCCCCGGGGCCGGACGAAGAGGACGCCTGGCTGGACGAAGAGGACGCCTGGCCGGACGGACGATCAGATGACTAAGAAGACATGTAAGTATGAGCGGACATGGGGGGGGCTGTGTGGACATTAGTGGGGGTCGGCTGTGCGGACATGGGGTTTTTTTCGGACATTGATGGGGGTGGGCTGTGCGGGCATGGGGGTCGGCTGTGCGGGCATGGGGGTCGGCTGTGCGGGCATGGGGGTCGGCTGTGCGGACATGGGGGTGGGCTGTGCGGACATGGGGGTGGGCTGTGCGGGCATGGGGGTCGGCTGTGCGGGCATGGGGGTCGGCTGTGCGGGCATGGGGGTCGGCTGTGCGGGCATGGGGGTCGGCTGTGCGGGCATGGGGGTCGGCTGTGCGGGCATGGGGGTCGGCTCGTGCGGACATGGGGGTGGGCTGTGCGGGCATGGGGGTCGGCTGTGCGGGCATGGGGGTCGGCTGTGCGGGCATGGGGGTCGGCTGTGCGGGCATGGGGGTCGGCTGTGCGGACAGGGGGGTGGGCTGTGCGGACATTGATGTGGGCGGGCTGTGCGGACATGGGGGTGGGCTGTGCGGGCATGGGGGTCGGCTGTGCGGACATGGGGTGGGCTGTGTGGACATTGATGGGGGTCGGCTGTGCGGGCATGGGGGTCAGCTGTGCGGGCATGGGGGTCGGCTGTGCGGGCATGGGGGTCGGCTGTGCGAGCATGGGGGTCGGCTGTGCGGACAGGGGGGTGGGCTGTGCGGACATTGATGTGGGCGGGCTGTGCGGACATGGGGGTGAGCTGTGCGGACATTGCTGGGGGTGGGCTGTGCGGACATGGGGGTCGGCTGTGCGGACATGGGGGTCGGCTGTGGGGACATTGATGGGGGCGGGCTGTGCGGACATGGGGGGGGGGGGGTGGCGAATTGTCTGTAGCGGGGAGCGGAGGCGGCAATGCCGCCTCGGCTCCATGGTCCCCGGGGAGCGAATTGCGGCTCAGGCAGCGACTCGCAATGGCCTCGCGGCCATTGCTCGCGCTACCTGAGCGGTAAATCGCTAAGGTTGTAGCCGGGGCTGTGGATGGATTTTGGGCCAGCGGCTCGCAATGGCCGCTTCGCGGCCATTGCTCGCCCTGGGCCAGCGACTCGCAATGGCCTCGCGGCCATTGCTCGCGCAGCATTGGGCGCTTCGCGCCCAATGTTAAATTCGTATCCACATGACCACGCCGGAAGTAGCGCGCGGAGGGGCGCTTTTCCGATTCGCGATTATATAATAGATAACTATTTATTGGAATACTTTTTAAAACATTTTTGTTCTTTATTTTCTGCTTTGAAAAAATGTTTTTATTGATTGCGGTTAAACTGCTTGGAGCAGTGCAGGCATCGCTCCTGGCAGTGAATGCCAGATCTCTCTTGGCTATAACATCAGCTGGAGACCCGGCAGTGATCACACGGCCACAGCCTCTGTGCCCGCAAAATCGGCATGATGAACCTACTGTATATGTCATAGGTTTGTAAGTACCACCTACCTATGATGTATACCTAATAGTGATGGGCGAATCCTAAATTACTCGGAATCGCTTGACTCTAGCGAGTCCGAGCCCAGGACTCGCTACTCGTTGCGAGTCCAATGTTAATGAATGGGGAAGCGAGTAATAGCGAGTAGTGTGCGATTTACAAATCACAGATGTGTCTCGGAAGCTTCAGCCTGAAGCAAGCCTAGTTTTGCCATTGATTTGCATTGGACTCGTTTACTGTGCAAATAATCGCTGGGAAACTCGCACAGATAAGAGTCCTGTCTGCTCTGTGTGCAGGCTGCCGCAGCTCCAGGGTCCTAGAGCCCGCCTGCTGCCTGATGTAGCAGAGCTGAGATTGTTCTCAGTCTGCTCATTCCCTGTGCATAGACATCTATATCCATGCACAGGGATGAGCAGAGAGGACATCGCGTTTTGGACTGCGTCAGGCGGAAGAGGATTTTTTTTAATTAAAGATGGAGTCCCTAATGGCTTTTTTTTTTTATTTCTAATAAAAAATTTTCTCTGTGTTGTGTTTTTTTTAAAACAATTTAATAGAAATTCATGGTGGTCATGTCTAATATTGGCGTGACCGCCATAAATTTCGGGCTTAGGGCCAGCTGATAATACAAAGCTGGCCCTAACCTCTTTATTACCCAGCGTGCCACCGCCACCAGGGCCGCTGGAAGAGTGGGGTTCAGCGCCAGAGGATGGCGCTTTGTTATACAAGCTGGTATTAAGCCCGAGATTCTTAATGTCAGGCCACGTTTGACCCAGCCACTAAGAATCTCAAATAAAGGGTTAAAAAAACACAACACAGAGAAAAATTTTTATTTGAAATTAAAAAAAAAGCCACTAGGGACTCCATCTTTAATTAAAAAAATCCTCTTCTGTCCGACGCAGTCCAAAACGCGATGTCCTCTCTGCTACATCCCCTGTGCATAGATATAGATGTCTATGCACAGGGAATGAGCAGACTGAGAACAATCTCAGCACTGCTACATCATCTCTGTGAGCAGGCGGGCTCTAGGACCCTGGAGCTGCGGAAGCCTGCACAGAGAAGACAGCTGGACTCGGCTCGCAAAGTAACAGCAGTTACTTTGCGAGTTTCCCTGCTATCACTGGCACAGTAGCCGAGTCTAATGCAAGACAATGGCAATCCTAGTTATGTCAGCGTTTGCCATTGATTTGCATTGGACTCGTGCGAGTAAACGCTGGGAAACTCGCAGAGTACCGAGTCCTGCGAGTCCCTTACTACTCGCCGAGTAACGAGTCCTAGTGAGTAGATTCGCCCATCCCTAATACCTACGTTAAAGGTCATGAAGGGGTTAAGGTCACACATATAAAAATGTTTGGTAAAAATGACACTTTAATGCTTTACTTTCAGGGCACAATATATAATTTCTAGCAATAATACTATAGGACATTTTTGAAAGAAAGAACACAAAATAATTTTTATGGCTAGGGTCAGACCGATGAGAGTGTGATTTGAGTTTGAGAACAGTGTCAGAATAGTGTAATCCGATTCTCTCAGATGAGAAAACATTTTTAGATCTTCTCTATTGTTTTAGCCCGTGAAAATCGGACTGCAATCAGATATCATAAGAGTTCACTATGATGTTTACTTAGCCTAGGGTCACACATCCGTTTTTTTTTTTAAAACCTGATCCGGTTTTGACCTTTTAAAAAGCTCAAAACCGGATCAGGAAATGCTCCTCATAGGAGCCTATTATAAAAACCGGATTGCTTCACAAGCAATCCGGTTACCGCCTCTGACTCTGCAGCCTGCATCAAAAATCATGCAGGCTGCGGTTTTCGGAGCGGTTCTGTGCCCCGCAATGCGGGAATCAGATTGCTCAGGATGTGTAATCCTGAGCAATGCGGTTACCGCATATACTTTGCTTATCCCGGCTGCCGCCAGGAAAAGCAAAGTGTTCTCTGTTTATTTAAACTTGTATATTTATTAAAAACTGTGTGTATACTGTCTCTAGGGGGTGCCCATTCCCCCTAGAGACCTAGCACCCACTCAGGTGGGCATATAATTCTTTATTATTTTATGTACAGCAGCCGGCTCCTGGTGGCTGCTGTACTGTTTTATGAATGAAGTCGGCGGCTCTCCTCTGACAGCTACGCATACTATAGCTATTGTAGCTATAGTATGTGTGCTGTCTGAGGTCCTGAAGCCATTTACAGTTACATCTATGGGCTGCGCTACAATAGCTATAGTATGCGCAGCTGTCAGAGGAGAGCCGCCGGCTTCATTCATAAAACAGTACAGCAGCCGCCAGGAGCTGGCTGCTGTACATAAGATAATAAATCATTATATGCCCACCTGAGTGGGTGCTAGGTCTCAGAGGGGAATGGGCACCCCCTAGAGACAATATACACACAGTTTTTAATAAAATTAACCCTTTCACGCCATAGAGAGCAGTTTTCTCATCCCTGCAGCAGCAGGGATGAGAAACTATCCGGTAACCGGATTGCTCCGGATTAAGCATCCAGAGCAATCCAGTTACCGGGTTGCGGCTTCAGCAATCCGATTCCCGGATTGCTGGCTGTCAGAAGCCAATTGCGTTCACCGGATCTGGATGCGGTGAACGCAATTTGATTGTTAAGTGTGACCCTAGCCTTATTCACTTATTGACCAAGTGCAAACTGATAATAATTTCAAATTTAGATATGGTGCGATTTTTTCTCCAGACCAATGGTGTGCATGGTGTCATAGAATAATATTGGTCTATGTGAGATCCAATATTTTATTGGATCACACTTGGACAAATATTACAGAGGTGTGAGCGAGCCCTTAGGCTGTGGCTACATGGAAGATTTGGCTGTGACACTTGTCCTCTGACAAACATTTGTTAGGTGTTGCTGCTAGGTTGCAGTGCAACACAAATGAATGGTGTTGTGTCTAGAGATGAGCGAACTTTTCCCAAACATGTTCACCAATTTCAAATTCAGCACGAACATTAGAGATTCTGTTCGTTATTGGAAACCTGAGCAATTCACCAACAAATTGGCAAACACGGATTGTTTGGGAAAACATTTCTAAATTTAAAATGGCATTAAAACGTTCCTGATTGTTTGGAGCCAAAACACTTGCCAGAAGTCCCAGCCCTCGGGTCTATTGTTTTTTTTAACCTGTAGAATTTTTTGCTGCTTTAAAACAATTTTTTTTAAAGTGATCCTTTCCCCAGAAGCCAACCCCACATCCCCTTCATACCTATGCATGCAGCTTGTGAAGCTGCTGCCATCCATCCATGAATCTTGCAAAACCGCTGGGGCACTCTTCATAAATCATAGTTTTCATATCTCATTTCTGGGCGTTTCTGTGAAATTTTAAAGCCGGAGCAGGCTGGCCTGTGTGCCGCTCTCCCCCTCCCTGTCCGTAATTATGCACGCCCATGGCTGCGTGCATAAACAACAGAGAGGCGGCTCGCCTCATAGTATGGGCGGTGAAACTGGTATGACGCGTATTACGTCATACCAGTTTCACCGCCCATACTATGAGGCGAGCCGCCTCTCTGTTGTTTATGCACGCAGCCATGGGCGTGCATAATTACGGACAGGGAGGGGGAGAGCGGCACACAGGCCAGCCTGCTCCGGCTTTAAAATTTCACAGAAACGCCCAGAAATGAGATATGAAAACTATGATTTATGAAGAGTGCCCCAGCGGTTTTGCAAGATTCATGGATGGATGGCAGCAGCTTCACAAGCTGCATGCATAGGTATGAAGGGGATGGGGGGTTGGCTTCCGGGTTTAGGGTCACTTTAAGCTTCTGGAGATTGCAGGTGTTTTTTGACACCTGCAGGGTGTAAATTTTGGAAACAGTGCCAAATGTGGCAGCAGCTGTGAAGTCCAGGAAGCTAACAATGTCCTTAAAACATCCAATCAAGAGAGTTTGACAGATTTTTTTTTAATTATTTTTTATAATTATTATTTTTTGGGAGAGGAGATAAAACCTTTACTATCAAAACAAAGTATTCACTGATCTCAGGAAGACCAGTTCGAGAAAACACTGCGGGCAGCCAGCTAAAGCGCTCAACACAGTGAATTCCTAGGCCCATTGCCCCCTGGGAATTTTGAATATGCAAAGAGAGTCTATGGAGCCTCGTTTAGGAGTCTCAACACAAGACTAGCCAGATCATCCTCCAGGGAAGGACCTAGCCATGATAACCACCATATTAAGTGGCCCTTTGAGTCAATATCCAGCTTTTTACAAGCTTAAAGATATGACAAGGGAATACCAAGGCCTGGTATCCATCCACAGACAACTGTTTCGGGGTGTTGCCTCTCATCAGTGTGGAGTAGGACTCTGGCTAGGTGGGAGCAATGCCTAGTAGACCAACAAAACAAAGTATTCACTGATCTCAGGGAGACCAGTTCGAGAAAACACTGCGGGCAGCCGGCTAAAGCGCTCAACACAGTGAATTCCTAGGCCCATTGCCCTGGGAATTTTGAATATGCAAATAGAGTCTGTGGAGCCTCGTTTAGGTGTCTCAACACAGGACTAGCCTGAAACAGCTGTCTGTGGATGGATACCTGGCCTTGGTATTCCCTTGTCATATCTTTAAGCTTGTAAAGAGCTGGATATTGACTCAAAGGGCCACTTAATATGGTGGTTATCATGGCTAGGTCCTTCCCTGGAGGAAGATCTGGCTAGTCCTGTGTTGAGACTCCTATTGCATATTTAAAACCTTTACTATTGCAGAGGGTCATCAGCGTGTGAGGCCATCTCTTCTACACTTATGTGATAGCAATTCATTTAAAAATAGCATATGACCATTATATGCTTAACATACATGGTCTTATAGGTCCGTTCACACTCATGAAACACCATACTATTGATATGATTTCTTGAAAATGTGCAATCAATTTATTTCATTTCATTGTATACATTTAGAATACAGATTTTTTGCATGAGTAAAAGTGTGTTATATGTATCATTAATGTTGAACTTGTGTAACGCGCTTAGTTGGCGCTGACATTGCTGGATGCTGCTGTGTATGTGTTTGTCTTTAAGAGCTGCATGGTTGACGGTTGTGACGGTCTTTGCCTCCTCCAGAACTGCATTCACTATTAGGTTCAACTGCTGGTTGAGGAGTTAATGTGTGACTCACCTGAACTGCCCTCCCCTAGCCTTTAAGTAGCCTCTCCTTTCCCCAGGTGGTGCTGCTGATAGAGTTTCACTCTATGCCTGGAAGCCATTCTGTGCTGACCTGTGTGTTTGTGTTGCTGATGTCCTTTCCTTTGGAGTTGCTGTATCCCAGTTCTGTGGAGGGAGTTGAGGGGGAAATAGCGCAGCACTGGTGGAGGAGTTTTAGGGAGAGGCTGGAGGCCCAAACCTTCTCACCATCAGAGATACCTTCGGGATCAGGGCCATTCAGGGTTCCTAGACTAGGGTCAGACTAGTCTTCCCTGGTCACCCTTCCCATACCTGCTATTCCCTCATCAGTATTCCCTACACCGTGACATTATCAGCAGCCCATACCTTTTACCTTTAGACACTATGTCTCAAACTGCCTCAGCTGATGCATTTTCTCACCTGATGCAGACCATCTCTGAAGATGTAACTGGTCTGTGGACTCAGGTAGTGCAACAGCTGCAGCAAGCCGTGGGTTACCTGGCGTCGGCTCTTGCTCAGGCCACGCCAAAACCCAAGGTCTCTCTTCCAGATAGGTTTTCAGGGGAAGAGACAATTTTTTTGTTTTCCATGAAGCCTGCAAGCTTTATTTCAGGCTCCGACCCCGTTCATTGGGAAGTGAGGAAGAGTGGGTGGGGATTATAGTCTCCCTTCTTAAAGGGGACCCCCAGACCTGGGTCTTTTTCCTCCCAGCCGACTCACCATCGTTGCGGTCGGTGGACGGGTTTTTTGATGCTCTGGCTCAGGTGTATGGCAAACCTGATAGGGTGACCTTTGCTGAGTCTAATCTCCGTAATCTCAAGCAGGGTACACAAGCAGTGGAGGAGTGTTGCTCGGAGTTTCGGAGATGGGCGACTGACACCCAGTGGAATGACCCAGCCCTCCGGAGTCAGTTCTGCTTGGGTTTGTCAGCTAGGCTGTAAGACACCCTGGTTCAGTACACCGCACCTGAGTGATTGGAGGCTGCGATGTCCCTAGCCATACTGGTTGACAGACGCCTAAGGGAGAAACCGAGACCTGCTTTGTCTCCTGTACATATCCCTGCTGAGGAGACTATACCTGATTAACCCATGAAGTTGGGGGCAGTAGGTTCTCATGTTAAACCTCCTGTGGCTACTGTTCACCAAGTGGGTGGAGCATTTTTTTTCTGTGGAAAATCTGACCATTTTTTTAAGGTTCCTCCTGTGCACTCCAGGAAAGGGAACCCTGGGGCCCGGAGGGAAACTGCTGTAGTTTACCATCCTGGATGTGTGCCCTCTACCTGTGACCGCAGATTTCGAAATAAACGTGCAGGTCCAGACCTGAGAGTTAATGAGTATGTGTGGGTGTTGTCCAAACATGTCAGATGGAGGTGTTCTGCTGGGGCTCCGGGTTCTGGGGTTACAGGACCGTTTTGGATATCGGCCATTTGTAATCATGTGCTGTACCACCTTGCCCTACCCCCAGGTTTGGCATCCTGTAATATCCTTAATATCTCATCGCTCAGGGGATGTGGACTTATTCGGAGGCCACTTTAAAGAGGGGGTACTGTCACGCGCTTAGTTGGCGCTGACATTGCTGGATGCTGCTATGTATGTGTTTGTCTTTAAGAGCTGCATGGTTGACGGTTGCGAGGGTCTTTGTCTCCTGTGTTGTGCACCCGAACTGCATTCACTAATAGGTTTAACTGCTGGTTGAGGGGTTAATATGTGACTCACCTGAACTGCCCTCCCTCTAGCCTTTAAGTAGCCTCTCCTTCCACCAGGTGGTGCTGCTGATAGAGTCTCACTCTATGCCTGGAAGCCGTGCTGTGCTGACCTGTGTGTTTGTGTGGCTGATGTCCTTTCCTTTGGAGTTGCTGTTCTGTGGAGGTAGGTGAGGGGGAAATAGCGCAGGACTAGTGGAGGAGTTTTAGGGAGAGGCTGGAGGCCCGAACTTTCTCACGATCAGAGATACCTTCGGGATCAGGGCCATTCAGGGTTCCTAGACTAGGGTCAGACTAGTCTTCCCTGGTCACCCTGCCCATACCTGCCATTCCCTCATCAGTATTCCCTACACCGTGACAACTTGTCCTTGCATTGCTGCACACTAGCCTTATTCAGCATTCCAGATGAATTGGGGTTGAGCTGAATAAACTTAATTGTTTTCATTATTTCACCTTCAAATATGTCAGGCTTCAATAATAACTCCACTGAACTGCAAGCTCAGGTGTTACCTGTAACATGTTGAATGGGATTTGTAAATTAGGTGCCTTCTGCAGCCCATCCCATGTGGGGGTTAAGGAGGAGCTAGGCAACAAAATTGCAATAATATCCTTTGATTGTTTGTGTCCTGGCACTTGAATAGTCGGGCCGCTAGGCAAAGGAAAGTGGTGTCACCATGGAGCTCGGTGCCATGTTGTCAGTGAAGTAAGTAAAATGCATCTATACTCTGCTACATGCTACACTGAGGGTACCTTTACACGCTGCTACTGGCGGGTGGATACAGCCAGCTACTTCACGTGCACGAGCACGCACAAACGGTTGCAAACGGTAAACGCACCACCTTTACACGCCGCAACAAGGTGCGCTACGCTACGTTACATCTATCTGTGGATACACCGCCGGGTGCCACAAGTAGCCATCTGTAGCTTACCTTACCTCATTTACACACCGCTACAACAAGCTAATATGGGCGGACCTGGTGCAGCAGGGACAGCACATAGGCGTGCCATAATTGTGGATTACGAGACGTCCGTACGCTGATAGGACAAAGCAAGAACATCATGATTGGGCAGGCAGCGCAGGAGGCTGTTTAATACATGACGCTCGAGCAATTGTGTAGTGTGACTGGTCAGCTCCTTAAATATGCCTCCCTATGCAGCGACTACCAATCGTAATGCAGGAGCTTCCTCCAATGATCGCTGATGGGGCGCGGTAACCCGGAGCCTGTGTCACGCCCCAGCTACATACCAGGTACATAGCATGGTGTAGAAACAACCTTAGCGTTTGCTGACGTGTGCCTGCAGTACACAGTTTGGCTATATGGATTCACAGCAAGATATGCCTGTTCTGGAGGATCTCACCTTCCCAGGAGCAGAGGGGGCATCAATACCAGAACTGGAGCAGCCTTCAGAGGACACATATGCGACCTGCAGCTCCACTGCGCACCCGCATTGGGCCGCACATGTAGCAAGGTCCGAATACAGTGCTGGTCTCAAATGCCAGAGGAGGACCTTAGGTGCTTACTGTCGGAGGTGAGCCATTCCCCATGCCAGCTGGGAGCAAAGCTGGCTCTATTACACCTGCAGCCAGTCCCCGCAGCTGCTGGATAGGCAAATCCAAGAGCATGATGAGGAGGACAAGGAAGAGAAGGAGGTAGTAAAGGCAAAAGGCTTGGTTTCCCAGCCATTTGTAGAATCTCTGCCAAAGGGCTTTGACTGGGAGAATGCCATGTAGGGACCCCTATCCAGGGCCAATTTTTGACAAAGTGGGGCCCTGGGCAAAAGTTAAAATTGGGGCCCCAACTGCTAACATATTACACCATCACACACAAACATTTAAGTTGTATTTACAGGAGCCAATTTCAAACCTTTGTACGAGTGCCATTGACTTTAGTAATGTCATCCTGCGCTTGTGTATCAGCTCCTCACACAAGCTGACAAAAAACGATGGGGTGAGAACAATCACTAATAGATCATTGTGTCCCCACACAGATCAAGTTATTGGCAACACATATCCTGTTTGCGTGCAACAAGCTACCGAGGACAACGGTCCTGAATCAAAAAGACAAGCATTGTATATGGCCAGTCTTAATAAATGAAGCCACTGCAGTAATATTCACCCAATTCATATTCATTAATAGACACACACCACTTAATGATTTAGGAGTCTTACAAGTCTTGTGAGCCTATAGCACAAATGGACAAACACACAAATATACAGTATATATACACACAGAACATACACACACATGTATACAAACACAAAACATACATAAACACATAGAACATACACAAAATGTATATACACGCAGAACATACACACATATAGGCCTTGTTCACACATACGAGCTTTTTTGGCATTCTCAGCGTTTTTTAGCTGTTTTTAAAAAACGCAGATGCGTTAACGCATGGCGTACTTAAGTGTAGCTGCGTTTTTTAACAACACATGCTTTTTTTTTACCATTCCAAAAAACACTGCATGCAGCGTTTTTTGAGTGCTGTAAAAAAATGCATGGGTTGTTTAAAAAACACATTCGTTTTTTTAACATGGGGCCCTATGTTAAACGCATGCGTTAACTCATGGCACATATAGGCACCTGCGTTAACGCATATTTGTTTTTAATGATGAAATGACTAAGTCCAAAAACTTCTCAAAAACGTTCAGAACCACAGGGGACACTATTTGGCACCCTTAGAAAAACTGATCAGTTTTTCTAAGGGCTAAAAAAACGCATTGATATGCGTGAACAAGGCCAAATACATACAGCAGAACTTACACACACAAGTACATACACACAGAACACACATTTGTGTATACACACAGAGAATACACAGATGTATAGAAACACAAATGTATATACACACTATACACACAAATACATATACATACAGGACATATATAAAATATATGTGTCTATGATGTGTATGTATATTTTCTATATAATGTGTATGTTCTGCATGCATATACATACGCGTATTTGCTGTGTCTATATATATATATATATATATATATATATATATATATATATATATATATGTGTGTGTGTTTGTACATTTGTGCTGTAGGCGCACAGGACTTGTAAGATTTCTAATTAAAAAAAAGTGGTGTTTGACTTTTGATGAATCAGGCTAGGGTGCTGGGAAATGTTCTATGTTTAAAACGCAATCCGGTAGGCTAGGGTCAAAACGTAAATGTGACCCTAGCCTTACTGATTCCATGTTCAATCACCGCCGTCTTCCTTCTCCAGTCTCAGTCATTTCCTGTTGATAGCTTATTTGGTTTGAAGGCGGGAAGAGAAGATGGTGGTGTTAGGATGTACAGCTTGCATGACGTCATGTGAGCCCTGAACTGCAATTATTGACACCACTAGAGCGTTGCCAGCACAGGTGAGTACAGGGTCTTATTTTACCTCAGGTAAACTTATGGAATCAGAATAGGTTGTTGATTGAAGCTACAAATCCTAGTACATTCTTAACAATGGTAAGAAGCTTCTGGGAGTTGTTGTTATAAGTCATCATCAGACTATGGACCATACAGGAACCACAGCACTGATGAGAATTAGTATCACAATAATCATTTATATCCATGTACCTTATAGATGACATCTTCCTGGATTTAATTTCTTGTCTCTTTTGTCTCCATAGTGTACAGGCACCATGATGAGATTTCAGTCCCACAGCTCATCTCTCCAGATTTCCCTCTTCTCCGCCTTCAACAGCATTTCCCGACATGGTGACTTTAAAAATAAAAAGTATCATTACACTGCCCCTAATTAAAAATATACTCCATGTTGAACCTCACTGTGCTTCCTGCACAGAAAATCCCCCTACACACTGATTCTCTCCAAAATATACCCACCATCTGATTCTTTCCATAATATCCTCAAAACTTTCCCTTTCTATATTATCTCCCCCATACTACTGTAAATCTCTGCCTAAAGTCCCCCAACTCCTCATTATACTGTTCCCCCTCTCACAATTCGCTCTCAAATTCCCTTATAGTGTCTCAATTTGCTCCATAATTTTTCTCCTTACCCTTTAAACCCCCCATCACCCCATAATGTTCCTTATTGATCCATAAAGCCCCCACTACCCCATAATATTCCTCATTGCCCCATAAAGCACCCCACCACTCCATATTCTTCCTCATTACCCCATAAAGTCTCCAACCGCTCCATAATGCTCCTCATTGCCCTATAAAGCCCCCCACTGCCCCATAATGTTTCTCATTGCCACATAAAGCCCCCATTACTCCATAATGTTCCTCATTGCCCCATGAAGCCCCCCACCACCCTATGATGTTCCTCATTGCCTCATAAAGCCTTTCACTGCCTCATAATGTTCCTTATTACCTCATAAACCCCCCACCACTCCATAATGTTCCTCATCACCCCATAAAGCCCCACACTGTCCCATAATGTTTCTCATTACCCATAAAGCCCCCCACCACCTCATAATGTTCCTCATCTAATACATAAAGTTGAGTGTATGTATCAAACCCCTCCCACTCCACATAGCCATGTCTACTCCACATAGCCACACCCACTCCCCATATACACACTCTAAAGTGGTGTGGCTATCTATATAGTATAATGCAGACTTATAATCCTCCTTATAGCATAATGCAGTTTCATAGCCCTCCATGTAGCTGAATGAAGCATCATAACCCTCCATATATCATAATGTAGCCTCATATCCTTCCATATATAATATGTAAAGCTGAGTACATGTTTGCATGTGTGTGTAAGTATGTGTGTATGTCACAATAGAATGAATCAAATGCAAATTCACAATGCGAATTCCAAAAGTAGAACTCAGCAGACACAAATACTGCACAAATACAGTGACATGACTCAGATTGTTATAGGTTAATATTCTATTGTTACATCACTGTTTTGTTCCATAACTAAGAACAGTTAGCTACTATGCCTGGGCAAAACTGGGCTCTACAGTTAGTTACCTCATAAGGCCCCCCACTGCCCCATAATGTTCCTCATTGCCCCATAAAGCCCCAACTCCCCATAATGTTCCTCATTACCCCATAAAGCCCCCCCATGGCCCCATAATGTTCCTCATTACCTATAAAGCCTTGCACCTCCCCATAATCTTCCGCGTTACCCTATAGAGCCCCACACCACCCCAAAATATTTCTCATTACCCCATAAAGCACTGCACTACCCCATAAATGTTCCTCATTGCCCTATAAAGTCACTAGGAAAGTATTACCAGTCCAACTTAAATGATTATGTAGCTCATATTCAGCTCCTTCTGGAGCGCTCACCTGTTAGTGCCTGTCTGTGTGTCCTCTCCTCCTCTGCAGCCTGGCCTTGGTAGCAGTGTGTTGACAGCTGCAGCGAGTCAGTGCTGGGGCTCAAGAGCTCTTCCCTCTCCTCTGCCTCGGTCCTGGCACCGAGAGAGAGGCGGAGTCTCCAGCCAGGTCCTGCATGAAAAATTTGCAGGCCGGGACTTCCTCAGTGTACTGCAGGACCTTTGGTGAGTCACATGACTGTGATGACACCTAAGGTCCTTCGGCAATCGAAATAACTGTAGTGATAAGACATAAGTTGTGTAAATAAATTCTGTCCTACTGTTTGTGACTGGCATGCTGGGGGCCACTCAGAGCATGGGGGTCCTGGGCAACTGCCCAGCCTGCCTACCCAAAATGCCAGCCCTGCTTCTACCCCCTCTAAGCAACTATCCAATACAGCATGAACTACCCCATTCCTTCTCCTTTCTTTAGCAGATTCGGCTTGCAGATGCCATTGCCTGAGAATGGTTGCATGGTTTTAAGGTGGATGACCAATGTACCTGAGACAAGGTGTTGGCATTCTTCCAGGATAGGGGGTAGGCTTCCTACAAAACAAGGTACTGGGCATCGGTGCTGGGTCAACCAGTCCACCCTGCTGTGTGACCATCTTCCCAAAAGACTTCGCACAATCTATGTTGGGGAGGAGGCCACATTAATGGAGGTGAAGAACAGCAAGGGGTGTTTCATGGTTGGTATACATTGGGTGTTCACTGATGACAACCTTGAGAAGAGGCAACAGGAGACTGACTAGGAGAGAATGTGGCATCAGGCAGAGACTAGACCTCTATTACTTAGCCAGCTGCACCCGAACCCACAGTGTCTGTCCGTGTTCCTCAAATTTGTCTCCTCTCTCGAAGAGATTCCTCCATTGTCCATTAATTCCTCCATTGTCCCCTTGATGGGTGGCCGTTGTGAAGTATGCTGGGGAGCAGGTAGTGGCGGAGAGGCGGAGAATGCCCCTGTAAAAGTAGCCCCTGTGACCCCCTGAAACCATCCAGCAGTGGAATACTATGTAGAATGGTGACCTTCATCCCGGGCAGCAATAAAAATGCTGCTGAAGTTTTCTATGGTAATTAAAAAGAGGACTGACCTAAAAAAGGCCTGTTGTTGGGTTGCTGACTCATCCTTTATTTGGCATGTTGTCCAGAGAAGGACTTTTTTTCAGTTGTTGTTGAGTTCTTAGAACAGCAAGGCCTAGTTTTTGTTCATTTTATTTTCTCCCTCCCAAAATTTAGCACTGGTTGCACTTCCCCCTGCTGGATTACCTGGACTTCAGTCTTCAGGTTACACCTCAAAGCCCTTAATAGACTGTGGCCTTATTGGACTTTGCCCCATTGTAATTGCATTTGCAATATTGCTTATATATGTATCTTTTAGAATTATTATAGTCTGTGCTAAGTGCCTATGGTAAAAGTATGACTGTTTTGGTCTGATAAATGTTACAAATTACATCATGCTCCAACATGGCCTTTGTTGAATTTTTTTTTTACTTCATGCTGTGTGTGGAACTGTTTCTGCAAAGAGGAGCTTAGATACTGGCCTACAGATACTGGCGAACAAGCTGCAGGCCTCTGGCCTGACGGTCTGAGGTATGGAAATGCAAGATACTAAACACACTCCTGTAGAACAAGGCCGCAAACAGTGCATGTTTTCAGGATTTCCTTACCATTTTACAAGGTGTTGGAATCATCACCTCTTCAGGTGATGACGTTATCTCCTGTGCAATGCTAAGGAAATCCTGAAAACATGAACAGGGGGCAAGAGAAATGCTTGAGCCCTCTAACCCACACCTGCAGCTCTCCCTGGACACTCAAAGGGCTTGTGCCCATGGGCATTATTTAATGCTTTTTTTTACACAGATTTTGAGAATCTGCTTCAAAATCTGCATGTGTATCCTGAGGCCAGCAAAGTCTGTCACAGGTCCGAAGTAGGGATGGGCGAACCTGAACTGTAATGTTTGGGGTCTGTACTGAACATCTAGTGTTCGGGCACTGACCCCGAACATGGACCTCCCTGAAAAGTCCATGTTACTGCTTGGGTTCGGGGCCTGGGGGGCTCTAAAAAGAAATAAAACAGTAATTAAGCATCAGCATGAATACTTACCAGGTCCACACACTTGCACTTCCGGGGCCGCCAAATAACTTTCTAGTTATTCACTGCACGGTAGCTGCTTGAATATATGGGCTGTTTCCAGGTTACTGCACTAGCTCCAGCAGCCAATCACAGAAGCCCACTTTCTGTGACAGCTGGGCGGCTGCAGCCTTTACATTTTTTTTTAATATGTTAATATCTTTTAATGTTTTAAAGATTAGTCAACTTTTCAGCTGTTCAAGTTGATGAATGGATAAATAGATGAATATAAAGTACAGATAGATTTATAGATAGATGACAAACAGCTATAAAATGTTCCACCCCTGTACATTGTAAGCTTGCACCCTTTAGTGCCTTACATATTACACTAA
Source organism: Allobates femoralis (assembly GCA_033576535.1). NCBI lineage: Eukaryota > Metazoa > Chordata > Amphibia > Anura > Aromobatidae > Allobates > Allobates femoralis. The sequence goes on from JARQOC010000002.1 coordinate 364,161,587, forward strand.
AGGGTATTTTATCATGGTATTTAGCTTTAAAAAAATACCGTAATTAATTAAAAAAAAGGCATGGGGTACTCCCTTTTTTAATCAACTAGGGTACAGCAGACAGCGGCAGCCTGCAGACAACAGCTGGCAGCTTTATCTTGGCAAAATTATTAATTATAATAATATATAATTATATTAGCAAAATTGGGGGACTGTTGTGAATTCTGCTTGTGTACTCCCTCCTGTGGTTGTGGCTGGTAATGAATGCAGTTGATCCTGTTTTGCACTCTTGGTCAGGTGATTTGAATAATTGCAATTCTGACTGGGGTATTAAGGTTTGCAGGATTACCTCAGTCTTTGCCAGTTGTCAATTGTTCCTGGAGGTTTTTCATCTAACCTGGTCTCTTCCTGCCCTGCTGCAAAACTTCCAAGCTAAGTGAATGGTTTTGTTTTCTTGTGGCACACATGCTGTGTGCTTGTTTTTAAAATTGTCTATTTCTGCTCTGAGTGCATATCTGTCTTAACCTCCTCTCTGTTAAGAAGTTTTCTTCCTAGGATTTATGTGCTATTCATTTGGTATTGGCTTGTTCAGCTTTTGATTGAGTCAGCATATATTTAGCATGGTTGGATTCACAGGAGTTCCGCAGATTTAGAGTAGTCTTGAGTAGACTTAGGGGTATTTTTGTATTGTCTGCTGTGGATGTTCTTGAAAGGATTTTTATACTGACTGCAAAAGTATTCTGTCCTCTCTTTATCTATCTAGCTAGAGTGGCCTCATTTGCTAGATTCTGTTTTCTGCCTGAGTGTGTCTTTTCTTATCTTACTCACAGTCAATATTTGTAGGGGGCTTTCTATCCTTTTGGGGTTCTGTTCTGAGGCAAGATAGAATTCCTGTTTCCATCTTTAGGGGTAGCTAGTTCTCCGGCCATGTTGAGGTGTCTAGGGTATGGATAGTCACATTGTGGAGCCCACTGGGACGGGGTACTTGGCACCGGACCGGGTCGCTGCTGGGGATGTCACGGAGGTCCTGGTCCAGACCGTGTCCCGGGTTCTCACAAGTAAAAGGGGATATATACAAAGGATACAGTTTGTCATGACGCCACCCACGGTTTGTGGTCAATGATGGGACCACCGCTGCAGCTCTTCTCTGCCAGGAGGATGGATGGGCTTCAGCCAGATGGATGAGCCCGCCGCGGGTCAGGCTGCTCCTGACAGGAATGAAAGGTATGAAAACAGTTCTTTATCCCTGGAATTAAACACAGACACACAGGCAGGGTTCACCGGGTTTACGTGTCAGTTCTTTTCAAGCAGTTACAGCGGTTTTTAGTACAGTTCACTTCTTAACACGAGTTACAGGCATTCTACTCCGGTTTTCACTAGACCCTCTGCAGCCAGGTTGTCACTCTGCAACCCCTCACTCTTTCTAGTGTCCTTTCCAGGCTGTAGTTTCTCTCTTGGTGTGTCCCTGGACAGTATAGCGGCAGCTCAGACCCTTGTGGGTGCTCGTGGCTGCTACTGTGCTTTCTGTCCTTAGGGTGGGAACTCCAACTTAGCATTGGAGCTCCCTGTCGGTGAATCTGGGGATACCGGGTAAATCTTCAGTTCCCAGTCAGAGCTGACACTCTGCTGTGTGCCTAGCCTGCAATAGCCCTCTCCGCAAGGCACTATCAGGCTCCCTCTGACCCGTGTGATTCCAGCTTCAGTAGTGAAGACTTCTCCTTCAGTTAGTCAGTGCTGCCGTGTTCCTCAGACTCAGTGCTGCTGATCTGTCTCTTTCCTCACACTCTCCTGGGGTGCTGGCTATGGACGAGCTTTCTCTCCATGGTTTCTTTGACTCTGTGGATTCTGTATCTCCATCAGCCCCACTCCTCCAGAACATGTGTCTCTGTCATTCTGTTCTTGTGTCTTTTCAGCTCGGCACCCTTGGCCTACTTGGTCTTTACTGGCCAGCACCTGTGGCCTACTCAGTCTGTTCACCTCAGCCTACCTCGGCCTACTAACTCCTTCCTCCTCCTCTTCCTCTACTTGTACCTTCTGTCACCTGACCTACATGCGTTCCCACCCACTGTCCTCTAAACCCACCACCCCTTGCCCGGCTAGAGTTTTGGGCTCTGGGTTGGGTGCTGCCTCCTAGTGGTATGTGGGATGTCTGTGAGGGTGTTTAGTGTATAAACTGTCTTTTCCTCCTACCTGGCTGCAGTTCCCTATGTGGCCTCCTGGTCGCAGGGGCGCCACAACATCCCACGGCTACTTCTATTTGCGGTGTTAGATCAGGAACTGCGGTCAGTATAGGTACCACTTACTCCTGTGAAAAATATTCATGTGGCTCCAAGGTCATTGGATCATACCAGGGGACCATATGACAATTTATTTATTTATTTTTACAGTAAGCTGACATCAGTTTGGTTGCCATACAACAGAGCCTGGCAGAAAGGATGGGTGGGGTAAAGTCTTTAACCAATCAAGCAGTCAATATGTCTGAGGTTCATGAAGCATGGTGACTTAGGTGCTGAAGCTAGCTAAGTAATAGTGTACAGTAGAAAGATAATGTCTGTGCCAAAACAGTAGCGCTCCAAAGCAAAACAGTTTGAGCTGTGTTTGGCAGCTTTTGGGCTTCTTTGAATGTGTTTTCTAGGCCCTTCATTTTGCCTCTTATTGATTTGAATGGGGTTTAGAGGTTTGGAGACCTGTTCGTTGATCAATTTGCTGAACATATGCCAATTTGGCAAACCGAACACGAACTTCAAAAGGTTTGCACATCTGTAGTTGTGTCACTACTCATAAGTTGCAAAAAATCTGACGCAGTTTTACTTCCACTGACTCACTTGTCATAGTTGCAGTAATCTTGGGGTCACAGTGAGTCCCCATTCACTTCTATTATGTTACTATGTAGCAGTGACAACTGTCAAACTGTGGTCATGCAGCCAAAGTCACCATGTAGCTCTATCCTGATGCACACAAAGTATTTAAAAGATGTAAGACTAACTTTCTGCCCAACTACATTGTTATATGCTATACTCAATCTCACATAACTATTACTAAGTACTTATTTATTAGTAAATAATAATGTCAGGAATAAACTGTCCCTTTAAGAACAGGTGCACTGAACTATCACGTTTAGCCATTGCTTACACTGCTCGTCAGTTACATTTTTGCCTTAGGATATCTAGACATAGACATCCCGGATCAGGATGGATGCTGCTCTATTTTTTCCCACACTGGGCAAAACCAATCAAAGAAAGGTTTTAACTGACATAACTGATCTTTATGGCAAACATTTAATTTAGACAAATTCATGGACAAGGGCATATTTTTTAGTTATAATGTAGTAAGTTCACAATTTAAAGAGGCAAACAGAAAACATGTCTACATGTCTGGACTTGCTGATTAGCTGAAAGATAATAGAAAATGATTATAGTGTTGAGCAGTATATGAGTTTGATCTGTTTCCTATCACTATGTGATTGTTTGACTCAGCCTAGGCATTGTAATGTTCTCTTTTTTAACTTTGCTGCAGATTACCTCTTTAATTTATTATAACACCTATATTGTGCAGATCCCATATGCATCTAATACACTTCAAATTAAATGCAGAAGGGAAGGGGTTAGTACAGCTGCCACGTGTTTCAGCCTAGAATCCCGAGGCTTCTTAGAAAGAAGACGTTTGGGAGAGAGGTAGCTATATGGTTCCCAGGCCTCAGGGAAAGTAAACTAGCATTCAAACATTAGGTTCAGTCCTCAAGCTAGAAGCTGTTACCGGATATGACCTGGTGCAACTCACAAACCTGCTATGTATTGAGCTTCTAATCTGTACTTTTTAAGTCACATACTCAATATTTGCTGGTTTATACTTTAAAAAAAAAGTATTTCTTCCCCACGGTGTATTATGTACTTAAATGATCCTCCTATTTCATGTCTACAGATAGATGTATATGTGATTTATATATGCATACACTCTTCAACATTAAAATTTCAACATCAAGAAGAAAAAGTCGTAGAGTTAAGAAAGTCACAAGATGTGCCGACGTTAATTATACGCAAATAAGGTTAGGGTCTGACTAGCATCAGCCCACTTGAGGAAGACGCCCTGAGCATCGAAACATGTTGTGGGAGAGGACCTAGTGTGATTTGAACAATAAAATTACAGGTAAAATACTTGTTGAAGTGTAGCTGTCTTCATATCCCAGCGCTCACCCAAACCTCGTTTTATTCCATAGCATCAGCCCTCAGCCTGCTAGATGCACTTAAAACGAAGAAATTTTTAGGCTGAGTGCATAGTGTTACCGGCATGTAACGCTATGAGCCGCCTGTGTATAATACCCCATGGTAACCTAAATAATCGCGCAGCCGCCAGCTCCACAGAGATCTCCAGGATATGCGCTTTTGCAGAGCACACAGGAAAATGCTGCAAACCACATTTCTTGTGCACTCTCCGAAAGGACATATCCGTGAGATCTGCGTGGAGCCGGCGGCTGCGCAATTATTTAGGTTACCATGGGGTATTATACACAGGTGTGTAATGGTATGCACTCAGCCTGAAAATTTCTAAGTTTGTTACTGATTCATAAGGCTCAGGGCAGACGAAGGTCTGAGCATAGCCTAATAAAAAAGCTGAAATAATATTTTCAAAATATCTCCATTTATTCAGTATCAGATATGAGTGCCATGCTCACAAATGCATGCACTTACAGTTGTGGCCAAAAGTATTGACACCCTTGCAATTCTGTCAGATAATACTCAGTTTCTTCCTGAAAATGATTGCAATCACAAATTATTTGGTCTTATTATCTTCATTTAATTTGTCTTCAATGAAAAAACACAAAAACAATTGTCCTAAAGCCAAATTGGATATAAATCCACACCAAACATAAAAAAGGGGGTGGACAAAAGTATTGGCACTGTTCGAAAAATAATGTGATGCTTCTCTAATTTGTGTAATTAACAGCACCTGTTACTTACCTGTGGCACCTAACAGGTGTTGCCAATAACTAAATCACACTGGCAGCCAGTTGACATGGATTAAAGTTGACTCAACCTCTGTCTTGTGTCCTTGTGTGTACCACATTGAGCATGGAGAAAAGAAAGAAGACCAAAGAGCTGTCTGAGGACTTGAGAAACTAAATTGTGAGGAAGAATGAGCAATCTCAAGGCTACTAGTCCGTCTCCAAAGACCTGAATGTTCCTGTGTCTACCGTGCACAGTGTCATCAAGAAGTTTAAAGCCCATGGCACTGTGGCTAACCTCCCTAGATGTGGAAGATTTCAACGCAAGATTGTGCGGATGGTGGATAGAGAACCTCGACTAACATACAAACAAGTTCAAGCTGCCCTGCAGTCTAAGGGTGCAACAGTGTCAACCCGTACTATCCGTCACTGTCTGAATGAAAAGGGACTGTATGGTAGGATACCCAGGAAGACCCCACTTCTTACCCCAAGACATAAAAAAGCCAGGCTGGAGTTTGCCAAAACTTACCTCAGAAAGCCTAAAACGTTTTGGAAGAATGTTCTCTGGTCATATGAGACAAAAGTAGAGCTTTTTTGGGCAAAGGCATCAACATAGAGTTTACAGGAGAAAAAAGAGGCATTCAAAGAAAAGAACACGGTCCCTATAGTCAAACATGGCGGAGGTTCCCTGATGTTTTGGGGTTGCTTTGCTGCCTCTGGCACTGGACTGCTTGACCGTGTGCATGGCATTATGCAGTCTGAAGACTACCAACAAATTTTACAGCATAATGTAGGGCCCAGTGTGAGAAAGCTGGGTCTCCCTCAGAGGTCATGGGTCTTCCAGCAGGACAATGACCCAAAACACACTGCAAAAAGCACTAGAAAATGGTTTGAGAGAAAGCACTGGAGACTTCTAAGGTGGCCAGCAATGAGTCCAGACCTGAATCCCATAGAACACCTGTGGAGAAATCTAAAAATGGCAGTTTGGAGAAGGCATTCTTCAAATATCAGGGACCTGGAGCAATTTGCCAAAGAAGAATGGTCTAAAATTCCAGCAGAGCATTGTAAAAAACCCATTGATGGTTACCGGAAGCGGTTGATCGCAGTTATTTTGGCTAAAGATTGTGCAACCAAGTATTAGGCTGAGGGTGCCAATACTTTTGTCTGGCCCTTTTTTGGAGTTTTGTGTGAAATGATCAATGTTTTGCTTTTTGCTTCATTCTCTTTTGTGTTTTTTCATTTTAAACAAATTAAATGAAGATAATAATACCAAAGAATTTGTGATTGCAATCATTTTCAGGAAGAAACTGAGTATTATCTGACAGAATTGCTGGGGTGTCAATACTTTTGGCCGCAAGTGCGGTTTTGGCAGTTGCGGCAGATGCTGCCATTAAAAAAAACGGGTTTCTATGATTGTAAGACATGGAATAGACGCATAAATAGTTGGTAAAAGATGAGATTATTGTTTAATGATGGATTTACGATCAAGATCTAAATCTCCCTGAAATGTCTAATTTAGATAAGAAGTTGATATCTACGGATATTCTTTTAATAACCTCTTTCATGTTTTCATCTATAATGTCGCAAATTGGGTTAGTAATTATTATACCCAAGTAAGAAAGTTATGCCTTGAACTCCAGCCTCGGACAGGTTCGCTCATCTCTTGCCCTAAGGGCCACTTTACACACATCAACTTCTGTGTCCAACTTCTGAACAGATCTCTGGTTGCAGTGATATCACGGACACATTGTTCTATTTGTACACAGCCACAAAACGGAGCAATGTGTCCATGATTTCACTGCAACCAGAGATCTGTTCAGAAGTTGGTCACAGAAGTTGGTGTGTGTAAAGTGACCCTATGACACTAAAGAATTTGCTGTACCACTAGTTCTACAATTCATTTATTCTGTCATATAAATGAAATTGAATGTCACATGCTAAGTCTAAAGCATCAATGTCTACATAAACCACCAGAAAGCATTTGTACGACATCTATATACATAATCGCCAGTTTTGCACTTCCAGCCACTGTGCCGCTATCGCGAGCGATGGCGCGCATGCGCCATCGTGAGCCACCGACACTGGCCAGAAGTGCAAACATCCTGGCGCCACACACCCGCCCGCCGCTCACCCGCTGACCCGCCACATCCTCCCCGCCGCTCCACGCTATGTAAGTAGCAAAATACACAATACACACGTATGTACATATATGGCGATTATGTATATTTGTATCCTCAACTCTGCTGCATTTCCTGTCACCTGGAAACTACATCTCCCATCATACACCGCGGCTCCTCCCAGTGTACAGCGGTGAAGTATCCTACCGCAAGGGACGCAGGGACATGTAGTGTACAGGGGAGGAGCCGCGGTGCATGATGGGAGATGTAGTTTCCAGGGGACCGCAAATGCTGCAGATCTGAGGAGACAGCTGTGATCACACAGAGATAGAGGAGATCTGCGGCTTCTTCATACAAAGTCTCCTGCACTGAAGAGTGAGATTATATGTGTGTCTGTACTGTATATGTGTGTGTATACTGTGTGTGTGTATACTGTATATGTGTGTGTATACTGCATGTGTGTCTATACTGTATATGTGTGTGTATACTGTATGTGTGTGTGTATACTGTGTATACGTGTGTGTATATACTGTATATGTGTGTGTATACTGTATGTGTGTGTATACTGTGTATATGTGTTTGTATATACTGTATATGTGTGTATACTGTCTGTGTGAATACTGTATATGTGTCTGTATACTGTATATGTGTGTGTCTATACTGTATATGTGTGTGTATACTATATATGTGTGTATGTATACTGTATATAATGTGTCTGTATATAACAGTGTGTGTATATAACAGTGTGTATACTGTATATGTATATAACAGTGTGTATACTGTATGTGTGTGTATATAACAGTGTGTATACTGTATATGTGTGTATATAACAGTTTGTATACTGTGTATGTGTGTATATAACAGTGTGTATACTGTGTATGTGTGTATACTGTATATGTGTGTGTATACTGTATATGTCTGTATACTGTATATGTGTGTCTGTATACTGTATGTGTGTGTGTGTATACTGTATATGTGCATGTATACTGTATATGTGTGTATACTGTATATGTGCATGTATACTGTATATGTGTGTGTATACTGTGTGTGTATACTGTACATGTCTGTGTGTATATACTGTATGTGTGTCTATACTGTCTATGTATGTGTGTGTATACTGTATATGTGTGTGTGTATATCTATATACATAATCGCCAGTTTTGCACTTCCGGCCACTGTGCCGCTATCGCGAGCGATGGCGCGCACGCGCCATCGCGAGCCGCCGAAACTGTCCGGAAGCGCAAACATCCTGGCGCCACACACCCGCCCGCCGCTCACCTGCTGACCTGCCACATCCTCCCGCTCCCCGCCGCTCCCCCGCTCCCCCGCCACATCCTTCCGCTCCCCCGCAATTCCCGCCCAGCGCCAACCACCGCCTCGCGCACACGCGCCGCCACCCGCAATTACCGCCCACCTCCCACTACACAGCACACAGTACGACCCCAGCCCGACCACAGCCGCGCACTGCATTGATGACGCCACCACCCATCCCGCCCGCACCAATGTATGTATACAATCTGTGTCTAATGCCTGTCTACTCTCTGTTATGTCTCTGTATACTGTGTGTCTAATGTCTCTGTATACTGTGTGTCTCATGTCTCTGTATACTGTGTGTCTCATGTCTCTGTATACTGTGTGTCTCATGTCTCTGTATACTGTGTGTCTCATGTCTCTGTATACTGTGTGTCTCATGTCTCTGTATACTGTGTCTCTCATTTCTCTGTATACTGTGTCTCTCATTTCTCTGTATACTGTGTGTCTAATATCTCTGTATACTGTGTGTATAATGTTTCTGTATACTGCGTGTCTAATGTCTCTGTATACTGCGTGTCTAATGTCTCTGTATACTGTGTGTCTAATGTCTCTGTATACTGTGTGTCTAATGTCTCTGTATACTGTGTGTCTAATGTCTCTGTATACTGTGTGTCTAATGTCTCTGTATACTGTGTGCCTAATGTCTCTGTATACTGTGTGTCTAATGTCTCTGTATACTGTGTCTAATGTCTCTGTATACTGTGTCATGTCTCTTTATACTGTGCCATGTCTCTGTATACTGTCTACTGTCTCTACACTCTGTCTAATGTCTCTACACTCCGTCTAATGTCTCTACACTCCGTCTAATGTCTCTACACTCCGTCTAATGTCTCTACACTCCGTCTAATGTCTCTACACTCTGTCTAATGTCTCTATACTCTCTGTAATGTGTCTATACTGTGTCTAATGTGTGTATACTCTCTGTAATGTGCCTATACTGTGTCTAATATGTCTATACTGTCTGTAATGTGTGTATACTGTGTGTATAATGTGTGTAATCTCTGCATACTGTCTGTCTATACAATGTCTCATGTATGTATATACTGTGTGCTTCTCTCCTCACCCCTCCACCACTGACCCGCTTCTCTCCTCACCCCTCCACCAAAGACCCCCATCTCTCCTCACCCCTCCACCACTGACCCGCTTCTCCCTCACCCCTCCACCACTGAGCCGCATCTCTCCTCACCCCTCCACCACAGAGCCGCATCTCACCACACCCCTCCACCACAGAGCCGCATCTCTCCTCACCCCTCCACCACAGAGCCGCATCTCTCCTCACCCCTCCACCACAGAGCCGCATCTCTCTTCACCCCTCCACCACAGCCGCATCTCTGCTCACCCCTCCACCACAGCCGCTTCTCTCCTCACCCCTCCACCACAGTCGCTTCTCTCCTCACCCCTCCACCACAGAGCCGCCTCTATACTCTACTACCCACAAAGCCGCCTCGATACCCTGCTACCCACAGAGCCGCCTCTATACTCTGCTACCCACAGAGCCGCCTCTATACTCTGCTACCCACAGATCCGCCTCGATGCTCTGCTACCCACAGAGCCGCCTCGATACTCTACTACCCACTGACCCGCCTCTATACACACAATTCATTTCACCGCGCTCCCGATGCAATTGCATCGGGCCTTTTTACTAGTTGGGCTATAAGCAAGACCTTCAGCTACGTGTGTCCAATTGACTTCATGCCAGTACTCTCAAAAGCCATAATGATTTAGTTGGTAATGGAGGCTACAGTTGAAGTCTATCCTCTTCAGAAATAAGTCCCACTTTTGTCATGGACTCAATGATAGCTGTAGATTGGCCTGGTTTATATAGTCAATGCCATGTAGAGACTTTCACAAGATAAACATCCTGATTCTACTCCTGGGATTATGATATGGGGTGGCATAATATATAAGAATTAAACACAGCAAAAAAGCCAACAGTATTTTCCTGTCCAGGTCACAAAATTGAATACACTCACAGAAGGCAGCAAATACTTTTAATAAAAATGGAGTGGAGATAACACTGGTGCAAAATACTAATGAAATAATTGCACACCACTAATTCATGAAGGGAGTGATTGCTAGGGCTGGCTTCACACTGCAGTTTTTTCACTGATCAGTGTCCATCAGTGTTTGTGTGCCAAAACCAGGAGTCGATCATCCGGATGAAGTACCTCAGGTCCGCGCTGCTGCAGGATCGAAGTAAATGATACCAGAAACACTGGGATGTCTGGTTACAATGATGAATAGCTTTATTTCCTACGCGTTTCGGAGCTGCTTGCCGGGCTCCTTCCTCAGGGATAGATTAAAACCAGGAGAGTCTCCAAAACTCAGAACAGGTGTCAATCTTTCAATTATAGTTTTCTCTGCAAGTTCCTCTCCTGGCTTCTCTCCTGGTTTTGGCACACAAACTGGATGGACACTGATCAGTGAAAAAGCTGCAGTGTGAAACCAGCCTTAGTATTAGAAATGTACAAAGAAAGGCTTGTATAGGGTGAACAGTGTTTGGCTTATAGCCTATTAGTGATACCCAAACCAAACGTCAAGGGTTCTCATGTCTTGTGAGTTCCTGACTAAAATTAAAAGAGGAATTAAAGTTTCCCCAAAAATACAAAAATATTAAAATCTGAGACTCCTCAGTGGTTGATACATTTTAAAGGCTAACTGAAAAGATGGTAAAAAATTGCAAGCTTTCGAGACTCTAAGGTCTCCTAATCAGGCTAATAATGACACAAATTTTGAACATACATACATATAAATAGGTTGTTGGATAATACTGTAAATAAACCAGGTGAGGTGAAGCATAACACAGAACAGTCAGTGTTGGTAGGGGGGAAAGAGCATCTAGGGCAGTAAACATCATCGTCCAGAGATAAGAGGAAGATAGCTTTATGTACTTTGATTAGTTGTTGGTTCAAGATTTGAAGATTCCTCAATTGATGCAAAAAGACATAAATCCATGCGACATATTCATTCTCATTCTTGAATGTATCAAAGGTCATCATAAGTTTATATTCCCAGACTTTCCTGATTCTTTGAGATTTGAAATTTCCCTTCAAAACTAGTATTTTCATATACATTATGGTGTGATCAGGCCTACAGAAATGATTGGCCACAGGTAGATCCATTCTTTTTTCTTTTATTGTGTGACAATGGATTCAAGAATTTTATCACAGACATAAAAGCAGTATTTACCTGCCCAGATCACAGAACCTAATGCATTGACAGGATGCAGCACAAAGGTTGCAGAATCATTCAGAAATAAAACTAGTGTTCTGCAGTTGTGTGTGCAATATTTTGCAGCCTATGTATTGCATTCTCAGCTCTGCTATCCTCAAATTACTTTCATTCAAACCTTTGCTTACAAAACAGGTGGAAAATGAGAATGCACGTACAGCAATGTGAGCAGAGATGTGTTTGTAAGGTATGCATTGTGCAGAGAGCAATTAATGTATATATAATTATTTGCATGTGCATAGAAAGCAGAGGTTTAAGTACATGCAATGTGTGCATAGGAGAGCTGTGTATAATATGAAGACAGCGATGTACTGTAAAGCGCTGTAGAATATGTTGGTGCTATATAAATAAAGATTTATTATTATTATTATTATTATTATATTATGTGCATAGGTTCGGCTATCGGTATACACAATGCTGCTGAATATATCATGTGAGTCACTGCAGCCTCTGCCCCTTGATTCCTTTGAGTATCTCAGCAAGCACTGGCATTCTCAAACGAAGAATCATCATGATGGAAGAAGGGAAAAATTACAATAGCAGTTACATAGTGTGATTAGGGAAATGTAGGGAATTTTTAATTCAAAGAAGAAATTAGTATAGATTACTGCACTAAATATATAGGTACAGTATATAGATTGAAATTTCGTCCTTCAGACGACAATCATTCTGTATATGCAGAATGTGATATTATTGGCAGAAAATCTATTTATATAATCGGGAGTTTGGAATTCGGGCACTGTAGCCGAATCCCAAAATCCTTTGCGGCACTGTGAGCGATGACACGATAGCGACATCGCGAGGCGCAGCCACACTAGCTGACACCGCCGCCATCCTGCCAACCGTCGGCCCCGCCTCATCGCGAGCGCCCTCGCGGCCTCCGCGACGTCGACGCTACCTGGATGCCGCCGGTGGCTTCTGCCCCTCGCCACTCTCTCACCGCTGGGGCCTCAGTGTCGCCGTGCTGGTGGAGTAGCGGTGTAGAGGCAGCGCCCCTCTCCCCGGAATACACACTGGCCACAGCGGCAGCTCTCCTCACAGCCCCCCCACGGCACCCCGCTCCTCCTCCTGCCCCCCGCTTCTCCTCCTGCCCTGCCCGTGCTTTCCCCCAATCCTTCTGCCCCACTCGTGCTCCCCCCTGCTCCTTCTGCCCTGCCTGCGCTCCTCCCTGCTTGCTCTCCCCGCGTTCCCCCGCTCCTGTGTCATCTATTCTTATATTTACCCTTCCGCCGAGCGCTTGGTGCTGGGAGTAGTAGCAGCCATTGTGCTGATAGGACCTTGCATGATGTCAGAATGACATCTGCGTTCTGCGCTGTGATTGGCCCTCTTGCGGTCATGTGATATGTGACGTACTTATCACATGACCGCGAGTGCCCCAATCACAGCGCCGAACGCAGATGTCATTCTGACATCATGCAAGGTCCTATCAGCACAATGGCTGCTACTACTCCCAGCACCAAGCGCTCGGCGGATTGTAAGTATAAGAATTTCACAGCCTCCTCCATCCTAACAGCCTCCTCCATCCTCACAGCCTCCTCCATCCTCACAGCCTCCTCCATCCTCACAGCCTCCCCATCCTCACAGCCTCCTCCATTCTCCACAGCCTCCTCCATCCTCACAGCCTCCCCATCCTCACAGCCTCCTCCATCCTCACAGCCTCCTCCATCCTCACAGCCTCCTCCATCCTCACAGCCTCCTCCATCCTCACAGCCTCCTCCATCCTCACAGCCTCCCTATCCTCACAGCCTCCCTATCCTCACAGCCTCCCCATCCCCTCAGCTTCCTCCATCCCCTCAGCCTCCTCCATCCTCACAGCCTCCTCCATCCCCTCAGCCTCCTCCATCCTCACAGCCTCCTCAATCTTCACAGTATCCCTATCCTCACAGCCTCCTCCATCTTCACAGCCTCCTCCCTCCTTACAGCCTCCTCCATCCTCACAGCCTCCTCCATCCTCACAGCCTCCTCCATCCTCCACAGCCTCCTCCATCCCCTCAGCCTCCTCCATCCCCTCAGCCTCTTTCCATCCTCACAGCCTCCTCCATCCTCACAGCCTCCTCCATCATCACAGCCTCTTCCATCTTCACAACCTCCCTATCCTCACAGCCTCCCCATCACCTCAGCCTCCTCCATCCCCTCAGCCTCCTCCATGCTCACAGCCTCCTCCATCCCCTCAGCCTCCTCCATCCTCACAGCCTCCTCAATCTTCACAGTATCCCTATCCTCACACCCTCCTCCATCCCCTCAGCCTGCCTCTGTCCTTTCAGCCTCCTCCATCCTCACAGCCTCCCTATCTTCACAGCCTCCTCCAAGCTCACAGCCTCCTCCATCCCCTCTGCCTCCTCCATCTTCTCAGCCTCCTCCATCCTCACAGCCTCCTCCATCCTACCTGACACCGCCGCCATCCTGCCAACCATCGGCCCCGCATCATCATGACCGGCCTCGCGCCCTCTGTGAGGTCCACGCTGCCCGGATGCCGGTGGTGGCTTCCACCCTTTGCCGCTCTCTCACCGCTGGGGCCTCAGTGTCGCCATGCTGGTGGAGTAGCGGTGTAGGGGCTGTGGGCGGGTGCCGGGAGCCAGTGACGTTGTCCTGTGGGCGGCGGCGGCCAATGGGAGTGAGCGGATTGTGTCAGGCTGCAAAGCCTGACACGCCCCGCTCACTCCCATTGCCCGCCGCCGCGCCCCTGCAAGCGAATTGGGCGCTGTGTTGTACACACAGGACGCCCATCCCATTGGCCCGGACTCGGCGTCCTGGACCAATCGGATGGCCCTCCTGTGTTTACCACACACCGCCCAATCCACTCCTTCCCCTCAGGTCACATGTGTGACCTGAGGGGAGGGACTGATCCCTCTCTGCAGCACCCAACCCGCCGCAGAGGACAATGCCATATGACTGGGGCTGCGATCAGCCCCAGCACGCAGCCACGTCCTGCCGCCGAGCCGTGATGTCACCGATCCAGCCGCATCTCTCCTCACCCCTCCAGCCGGAGCTCTCCTCACCCCTCCAGCCGGAGCTCTCCTCACCCCTCCAGCCGGAGCTCTCATCACCCCTCCAGCCGGAGCTCTCATCACCCCTCCAGTCGCACCTCTCCTCACCCCTCCAGCCCCACCTTTCCTCACTCCTCCAGCCCCACCTCTCCTCACCCCTCCATCCCCACCTCTCCTTACCCCTCCAGCCCCATCTCTCCTCACCCCTCCATCCTCACCTCTCTTCACCCCTGCAGCCTCACCCCTCCAGGCTCTCCTCTCCTCACCCCTCCAGCCTCTCCTATCCTCACCCCTCCAGCCTCTGCTCTCCTCACCCCTCCAGCCTCTGCTCTCCTCACCCTCCAGCCTCCCGCCACATCATACTCTGCTATCCACAGAGCCCCCTCTATACTCTGATATCCACAGAGCCGCCTGCATACTCTGCTACCCACACAGCTGCCTCTATACTCTGCTACCCACAGAGCCGCCTGTATACTCTGCTACCCACAGAGCCAATGTAAAGTGGAAACCACCGGTGCTTGTCTTCATAAAATTTTGTTCTTTATTGTTAAATGAAAATTATAAAATCATTCAGCGTGCTAGCTGGGCGCTAGACGCGTTTCGGAAGACACAACTTCCTTAATCATTAGCTAATGATTAAGGAAGTTGTGTCTTCCGAAACGCGTCTAGCGCCCAGCTAGCACGCTGAATGATTTTATAATTTTCATTTAACAATAAAGAACAAAATTTATGAAGACAAGCACCGGTGGTTTCCACTTTACATTGTTTCCTGGGCAGTTGCCAAAGCTGCCACACCAGGTGCAGGAATCCAGGAGGATATGGGCGGTGGAGCGGCCTTTTCCCTTTCCCTTTCCCAGTGAATGCATACCCACAGAGCCGCCTGTATACTCTGCTACCCACAGAGCCGCCTGTACAATCTGCTACCCACAGAGCCTTCTCTATACACTACTACTCACAGAGCCGCCTGTATAATCTGCTATCTACAAATCCGCCTGTATACTCTGCTACCCACAGAGCCGCCTGTATACTCTGCTACCCACAGAGCCGCCTGTATACTTTGCTACCCACTCACCCGCCTGTATACACACAATTCATTTCACTGCGCTCCCGATGCAATTGCATCGGGCCTTTTTACTAGTATAGTTATAATAGAGGGCAATGTGCTGCCAAGAATAATGATTTTGAAAAGGAAACTTAAAGTGTAAATGTCATTTCATTGGAAAAAAAAACAATACTGTACTGGTTGTTAATGATAGGTCCCACAGCAGCTAAGATAATGTTTTTTTTGCCTCATGACTAATTTTCTCACTTTTTTGCGCTCTTTTAAAAATAGCATTTTATGGCTATGTGGGCGTGGCCAGCATCTAATAGACAGCAGTGCATAGTGTGTTTATTTTTACAACTTCCGAGAGCAGGTTGAGGGCAGAAGACAAGGGATTAACAGAGATTGTGACTGAGCTATCTCTGAGGAGTTTTCCCTGATCCTGACCTTCTGATGTTGCTTAGCAACTGTGCTGTAGCCTGTGCTAATCTGATACATGTTTGCCCATGAGCTGCAGTCAGGGGTGTAGGTCACGTCCCCCTCCCTTATCTTCTTACATGCCCCATATTCACTGTGACTATGGACCTGACTCACACACAGTGTAGGAGGGACACCTTGTGGAAGGTTTATAAAGTTAAAAACCAGAATTTTCTAATGAAGTACAATAGAAAGTTTATTAAAATAACTTGCTCTACATTATTATTAAATAAAAATGTAAACGTCGGTCATGCTTTAACCCCTTCCTGACATAGGATGTTGTACAACGTCCTGTGTTTCGGCCCGTTCCCGACACAGGACGTTGTACAATGTCCTGGCGTGTTTAGGCTGGTGCAGCTCCGGTGATTGTTTTAGAAAAAAAACACCGGAGCTGCAGCTAGCTAGGGACCTCTACTTCTCCTTCCCGACACCCCCCCCTGCCCACGACCCCTCCGATCGGCAGTGTAAAACTGAAACTGCCGATCGGAGTGAATCAGACAGATTTACCCCTCCAGATCTGATTGGAGCTCTCCAATCAGATCTGTAGGGGCTGGTCGGCGGGTGCCCTCCCCCTACTCAGCCCCCTCCCGCTCCAGGACACATGCAACCTTCCCCCTCTCCCATGCGACCCCCCCGGATCATATTTATCTGCCGACAGGCTGCACCGCCGGTGCACCCGCCGGCCATTGTCTAATGCACCAGCCCCCCCTGTGTCCTGTCCCACCCCCCCTGTGTCCAGCCCCCCTGTGTCCGGCCTGCAACCCCCATACCCGTCCCCGCCATCCACCCGCCCTCCTCCCTCTATATTTTTTAGCCCGCCGGTCAAGCTACGGGACCCCCTCCCCCCTGCTCGTACCCCCCGCACACCCCAGCCCCGCTCACCTATTCCGGCGGACTGCACGTGCCTGTGCACTTGCCCGTCAGCCTCATCTGCAGTGTCCAGTGTGGCCCCTCCTCTTCTCAGGGGATCCTCCTTCTCATCGGTGGGTAAGTATGAATGAATGAATGAATGAATAGAATGAGATAGTGGATGGGTGATGGATGGATGGAGGTGGAATGGATGGGTGAATGGATGGATGTGTGCGTGCTGGATGTGCGTGCGTGGATGTGCGTGCTTGGATGCATGGATGTGTGTGTGTGGATGTGCGTGCTGATGTGTGTGTGCGTGGATGTGTGCGTGCGTGGATGTCAGCGGGGCGGTGGATGTCAGCGTGCGTGAATGTCAGCGTGCGTGTGTGGATGTGCGTGGCATGGATGTGTGCGTACGATGGAGTGTGTGTGGATTTGCGTGGATGTGGATGTGCGTGCGTGGATGTCAGCATGCATGCATGGATGTGTGCGTGCGTGGGATGTCAGCGTGCGTGAATGTCAGCGTGTTTGCGTGGATGTGCGTGCGTGGATGTGCGTACGTGGATGTGTGTGTGTGGATGTGTGTGTGCGTGGATGTGTGTGTGTGGATGTGTGTGTGCGTGGATGTGTGCGTGGATGTGTGTGGGATGTGTGTGGATGTGCGTGGATGTGGATGTGCGTGCATGCGTGGATGTGTGTCGTGGATATCAGCATGCATGCGTGGATGTGTGCATGCGTGGATGTCAGCGTGCTTTGGATGTGTGCATGCATGGATGGTCAGTATGCGTGAATGTCAGCATGCGTGGATGTGCATGCATGGATGTGTGTGCATGGATGTGCGTGGATGTGTGCGTGGATGTGCGCGTGGATGTGCGCGTGGAATGTGCGTGTGTGGATGTGCGTGCGTGGATGTGCGTGCGTGGTTGTGTGTGTGCGTGGATGATGGGTGCATAGGTGGATGGATGGGTGCAACAAGGGATCAAGTGTCCTCTTGTTATAGTCTCTGGGATCATAGTCATGGTGCACTGTATAACAGATGATTGTCATACAGTGCACCATAACTCTGACCCCCGAGACTGTAGGAAGAGGACACTTGATCCCTTGCTGCAGTCTCTGGATTGAGCAGAGGTGATCGAGCGTCGTGGCACCTTCGTTGTGGACTATGTCGGAGGCGATCAAGCGTCGTGGGACCTTTGTTGTGGATTACGTTGGATCTTTATAATAAAGATGGAGTCCGAATTTTGTTTGTGTTTTTTTTTCAAATGAAAAGATTTTTTCTCTGTGTGTATTTTCTGACTATTTACCATAGATTCCTAATGGCGGGTCTAACATTGGCCCTATATTATGAATCTCGGGCTTAGTGCCAGCTGCCAATAAAAAGCTGGCATTAACCCCTTTATTACCCAGTTAGCCACCGGCACCAGGGCAACTGGAAGAGTCTGGGAACAACACCAGAAAATGGCGCTTCAATGAATGCGCCATTTTCTGGAGCGGCTGCAGGCTGCAATTGCAGCATGGGAGGCCCAGAACGCTTTGGCCTCTCCATGCTGCAGATTCCAGCCCCCAGCTGCCTAGTTGTACCAGGCTGGACCAAAAATATGGCGGAGCCCCAGTCCATTTTTTTTCTAGAATTAGTCCTAGAAAAAAAATAAAAATGGGCTTCGCTGTATTTTTGGTTGCCAGCCAGGTACAACGAGGCAGCTGGGGTTGGTGGCAATCCGTAGCTGCCAAGTTGTACCTGCCTGGACCAAAAATATGGCGGATCCCCATCCATTTTTTTACTAGAATTAGTCCTAGAAAAAAAATAAAAATGGGCTTGCTGTATTTTTGGTTGCCAGCCAGGTACAATGAGGCAGCTGGGGTCGCTTGCAGTCCGTAGCTGTCAAGTTGTACCTGGCTGGACCAAAAATAAAAATGGGCTTCGCTGTATTTAGATGCATAGTGAACACTTTGAACCCCCATGTGCTTCACAAATTGATCCATAAAAATGAAAAAAGAAAATTTGTGTGAAAAAAAAAGTACTTTTTCCTTATTACGGATCAATTTGTGAAGCATCTGGGAGTTCAAAGTGCTCACTATGCATCTAGATGCATTCCTTGGGGGGGTCTAGTTTTCAAAATGGGGTCACTTGTGGGGGAGCTCCAATGTTTAGGCACACATGGGCTCTCCATACACGACATGGTGTCCGCTAACTTTTCCAATAGTTAGCGGACACCATGTTGCGTATGGAGAGCCCCTGTGTGCCTAAACATTGGAGCTCCCCACAAGTGACCCCATTTTGGAAACTAGACCCCCCCAAGGAACATATCTAGATGCATAATGAGCACTTTAACCCCCAGGTGCTTCACAAATTGATCCGTAAAAATGAAAAAAGAAAATTTATGTGAAAAAAAGTACTTTTTCCTTATTACAGATCAATTTGTGAAGCACCTTGGGGTTCAAAGTGCTCACTATGCATCTAAATGCATTCCTTGGGGGGTCTAGTTTCCAAAATGGGGTCACTTGTGGGGGAGCTCCAATGTTTAGGCACACATGGGCTCTTCATATGGACATGGTGTCCGCTAATAATTCCAATTGTTAGCGGACATCATGTTGGGGAACTGAAAAATCAGCTCAAATTGTTAGCGGACACCATGTCCGTTTGGAGAGCCCCTGTGCGCCTAAACATTGGAGCTTCCACACAAGTGACCCCATTTTGGAAACTAAGCCCCCAGGGAACTTATCTAGATGGGTGGTGAGCATTTTTAACCCCCAGGTGCTTCACAAATTCATCCGTAAAAATGAAAAAGTACTTTTTTTTCCACAAAAATTTTCTTTTAGCCTAAATTTTTTCATTTTCACATGGGAACAGGATAAAATGGATACTAAAAATTGTTGGGCAATTTCTCCTGAGTACACCGATACCTCATATGTGGTCATAAACCACTGTTTGGGCGCACGGTAGGGCTCAGAAGGAAAGGAGGCCATTTGACTTTTTGAATGGAAAATTAGCTCCAAAAGTCAAATTGCGCTCCTTCCCTTCTGAGCCCTGCTTGCCCCCAAACAGTGGTTTATGACCACATATGAGGAATCGGTTTACTCAGGAGAAATTGCCCAACAACTTTTAGGATCCATTTTATCCTGTTGCCCATGTGAAAATGAAACAATTGAGGCTAAAAGAACATTTTTGTTTGAAAAATTAAAATGACCATTTTTTCCTTCCACTTTGCTTTAGTTCTCGTGAAGCACCTGAAAGGTTAATAACCTTCTTGAATGTAGTTTTGAGTAGCTTGAGTGGTGCAGTTTTTGGAATGGTGTCACTTTAGGGTGTTTTCTGTCATGTACACCCCTCAAAGGGACTTCAAATGTGATGTGGTAACAAAAAAAAATGGTTTTGTAAATTTTGCTGGAAAAATGAAAAATTGCTGATGAACTTGAACCCTTATAACTTCCGAACAAAATTTTTTTTTTTCCAAAATTATGCTGATGTAAAGTAGACATGTGGGAAATGTTATTTATTAACTATTTTGTGTCACATAACTCTCTGGTTTAGCAGAATAAAAATTCATAATTTGAAAATTGCAACATTTTCAAAGTTTTTGCCAAATTTTTAATTTTTTCACAAATAATCGCAAAAATGATCGACCTAAATTTAATACTAACATGAAGCCCAATATGTCACGAAAAAACAATCTCAGAATCACTAGGATCCGTTGAAGCATTCCAGAGTTATAACCTCATAAAGGGACACTGGTCAGAATTAACAAAAATGGCCTGGTCATTAGGGTCAAAATAGTCCCGGGGTGATGGGGTTAAAGCTGATGTATGCTGCTCAAACCATTGGCAACAGGGACAGGCTGTATGATTTCAGCCATGGATGTTTGACTCTGAAACACTGTCAACAAAGGTGAGTCCTAGGGACTTTTCCCCACCTGCTGCCAATGAATGACAGGTCTCCCCTTATACATGCATACAGGGAGAGACTGATCATTCAAAGTGAGAAGCTGGGAGAATCAACCGAGCTCCAAGCATTCCGACTAATCATGTGGTGGCAATTAATGTATCATATTTTTTGCTTTATAAGATGCACCCCAAGTTTGGTGAAGGAAAAGAGAAAAAAAATAATTTTTAATCTTAGATGGGGGTCTGTCTTATAAAGCCAGTGTCGTCTGTTTTATAATTAGTATATTTCCCTCATCTGGTAAATGCCCCCCCATTCTGGTATGTAAATCCCCCCTCCTGGTATATATGTATCTCCATCCTGGTATATATGTCCCCCATCCTGGATAGGACCCCCATGCTGGTACATGGCTCCTATCATGGATAGGTGAATGACCCCCCATTCTGGATATGGCTCCAATGCTGGTATATGGACCACATCCTGGATATGGCCCTCATGCTGGTACATGGCTCCCAACCTTTGGGATATGGCTCCCATGCTGGTACATGACCTCCTTATCCTGGAGATTATCCCCCATCCAGGTTCATGTCCTGCCATTCTGGTTATGTCCCCATGCAGGTGCATGGCCCCCAATCTCGCCATCCTTCTGTCTGCTTGTTCCAGGCATCTGATCATGTGAGTGGTGCGTGGAGCAATGATGCCATTGTGCTGTGCGCTGAAAAGATTGGTTGCCGGCACATACATGAGGACGTCACAGTGCAGGGAGCGATATTGAGAGGTGAGTATGCTTGTCCATCCCTGGGATAGCGACTGCTTTCCACAAAATGAAAGATGTATGGATTTCACTTAATATCCACACAGGATCACAGGTCTGTGGACCTGCTCATTAGTCTAATGTAATATGCACCACTCCCCCCCCCCACCTCTCATTGCTGAGAGGTGATGGACAGGAGGATGCAGTGCATATTACATTAGACTAATGAGTGGGCCTATGTGACCACTCGCTGCCTCTTCAGCCTGCTCCAGCCTTCGGACACCGCTCTAAAGCCACCCCCTTCCCTACAGCACAGCACACATGATCAGTAGATTTGGACCATAAGAGGCACCCCCCACTTCCCCTATAAGTATGAGGAAAAAAAGTGTGTCTTATAGTCCGAAAAATATGGTATTTTTTTTTTTTTTGGAAAGTCCGAAGCATTGCAGAGTCAAACAAATCTGTCAGAAATCATACAGCCAGTGCCTGATACATGCTGCACATGGATCCGACAGCATGTATCTGCCATCTGGTCAGGTTTACTGTAAGCTAGTTAAAAATCATTGACTGCGACTTATGAGTTTTTGGTTCACTCATTGGTGATTGCTGGCCTGTTTAAAAAGGTAGTAGTTGGGAACATGCACTCCTAAAAACATTCATTCCCTGTCAAGAATACGCAAGATATTATTTGGACATGTCAATCATAAGTAGAGATGGGCAAACCTTTTGAAGTTTGTATTTGGTTTGGTTCGACGAACAAGCAAATGTTTGCCAAATTGTTCGAATGAACAGTTCACTGAACTTCCAAACCCCATAGAAATCAATGGAAAGCAAAATCTAGAGCATAGAAATCACCTTCCAAAAAGCTTGAAAAGTGCCAAAACAGCTTAAATTATTGCAGACACCAGGAAAAGTGACATTTATTCCCCAGAGTTAACATTTCTATCATGGTGCATTATGGATGCATGGAACAAGGCTGGCCCAGCATTTCATGCTTCCCGTGTAGACATGGTGCTCAAAGAACACTGCTAAAATCACAAAACACTCAACAAAGACACCCCAAGAAAAGTCTCCACATTTGAAAAGACTAGGGCAGATACCACATAAGTGGCATCAATCGACCCAAACCAAATATTGTAGAATGGCTCAGCCTGTATGCACGGCACAGGGTCTGGAACAGGGCCTGGCCTAGCATTTCAAGGTTAAACATTGATCAGTAACAGAGGGATGAGTGACAGGCTGTGGGGCAGGGTGACCTCAAACCTCATGTAAAAGCTCCAATAAATGTTATGCTCTACCACACCCAGGTGGCACAAGTATCAGCTTCATGGACTACTACTGGAAGAAAGATTCAGGTGGGTCAGTTACATGTATAGGCAGAGTGGGCAGGTGGTCCTCAAACCTCATACAACCGCTCCAGCCAATTTTTTGCTCCGCCATAGTCAGGTAAGTCTGGTGGCACAACTATCAATTTCATGGAATGCTACCGAAAAAATTATTTAGCTGGATCAGTGACATATATATAGGCCCAGTGGGCGGGGAGCCTTCAAACCTTATGCAACTGCTCGAGTCAATTTTATGCCTTGCCATACTCTGGTAGGGCGAGTACCAGCTTTGACTACTATAAGAAGGATTGCAACAAGGAGAAGGATTCAGGAGGGTCAGTGACCTGTATAAGCCCAGTGCGCAGAGGGCCCTCAAACCTCATGCTACCTCTCCAGTCAATTTTATGCCCTGTCACCCTGAGGTGGAACAAGTATCACTTTCGTGGAGTACTACAGGAAGAAATATTCAGGTAGGTCAGTGACATGTGTGTCAGGTTCATGAATTACAACAAGAAGAAGGATTTAGGTAGGTCAGTGACCTCTATAGACCAAGTGAGCAGGGAACCACCAAACCTCATGTAATTGCTACAATCAATTTTATGCCCTGCCACCCTCAGGTGGAACAAGTATCACTTTCGTGCAGTACTACAGGAAGAAATATTCAGGTAGGTCAGTGACATGTGTAGGCATGGTGCTCAAAGAACCATGCTAAGTTCATGAAACAGACAAGGAGACCCCAAAAGAGTCTCTATATTTCCATAAATTAGCGTCAGATAACAACAAAGTGGTATCAATTGAACATAAATAAAAATTGTATAATTGCGCAGCCTGTGTGTATGGCACAGGGTCTAGCCTAGCATTTAAATGTTAAATATTCATTAGTAACATAGCAATGAGTAAGATGTGTAAGCATTGTGCTCACAGAACCCTGATAAATTCAGGAAACAGACAAGAAAGAGGTTGCAAAAAAGAATTTCCAGACTTCAAAACATTAGGGCCAGATACCATCAAAGTGGCTACATGCATAGCATGCTTACATGCATGGCACTGCGTCTGGCCTAGCATTTAAATGTTAAACATTCATTAGCAACAAGATAATGAGTGACACGTGTAGACATTGTGCTCACAAACCCTACTAAATTCAGAAAACAGACAAGAAGGAAAGACCCAAAAAGGGTTTCAATATTTCAAAAAATTATGGCCAGATACCACCAAAGTGGCATCAATTGACCCAGAATAAAAATTGTATAATGGTGAGATGAGTGCAGCACACTAAAAAGTACAACATCGCTGGGGACGTGGCCGAGCTATGAATGCCACAGGCTGCTTAAGACAGGAGCTCCAACAGAGATCGACTTCCACTCTGTTCAACAAGGTGAAAAATCACTCTGGAAAGCCCTATATACGTTACCTGGTGACCTGAGGACACAGTGGTTCCAATGGTGCGTGGCAAGCCAACAAGGAGATCTCCAAAGAAGGTGACTGAATATTTCTCCAGAGACCAGGTACTGAATTCAATCTCCAATATGGCTGCAGGTTCTCAATCCCCAGCCCCCTCCCCTGCTTTTCACAATCTGGCTCGCACATAGCAGCCTTAGAGGGGGAGGAGAAGATCAGACAGACATTCCACTTACACAGAAAACAATGGAGGGTTTACTAAAATCCCTGAGGCAAGAACTCCAATCTGATCTTAAACGAATGATAGCTGAATTTAAGGCACAAATCAGGGGAGAACTGGTAGATTTAGGAACTAGAATAGACCACCTGGGCCAGAAGCTGGCAGAACTTACTAAATCTCATAATGCACTAATAGATGCTAATGAGGCCTTAGAACAGAAGTTTTCCCAAATCCACAATAAAACATTGGATTTTGAGGACAGATCCAGAAGGAATAATATTCGCATTAGAGGGATTAATGAATCTATTCCTGACAGAGATTTACCAAGTCTCCTGCAAAGCTTCATACACACAGTGATTCCTTCTGCAGACAGCAAGGACTTACTTGTGGATAGAATACACAGGATACCAACACCAAAAGATCTCAACCCAGATTTACCACGAGATGTTATTGCCCGCATTCATTTCTATACAATAAAGGAGACTTTTATGGCTGATCTCAGGAAAAGGCCGAAGCTTCCAGATAACTTGGCCCACCTGAATCTATTCCCTGACCTGTCAGTAGGTACTCTAGCTCAGAGGAGGAAGAATATGCCGTATACTACAGCCTTCAGGAAACAAGGAATAAAGTACTACTGTGGGTTTCCCATGAAACTGAAAGTCTTGAGGGACAATTCCATATTTGTCTGCACATCCCCAGAGAAGGCGAGAAATTTATTGCTAAAATGGAAGATTCAGCCTATATATCCGAATGACAAAAGAGCTCCTCTGGCACAGAAAAAGAAAAAACTGGACCCAGACTGGTGTATGGCATGATTGATTGCTGGATAGCCGTTCTCTGCTTCCTGATTTCTACTCTTTGTCTGGTGCCTTTATGGCGGTGTTGAAACCAGGAAAAGTTGCCGACAGAGTGTCTTTTTTTCACTCTCTTTCAAATTATGTTTTCATTTTTTTCCCTTTTCTTTACTGTTTACTTGATTTTGGAACAGTAAGGGGAATTTTCTCTTATGACAAAGCAAAAATTTAGGCTTGATAACCCTGCATTTGTTTATACAAGCAAATTTGTTTCCCTGTCCGTCTGTCCCCTGTCTGTCCTCCCCATGTTTTTCACACATTTAGAAGCAATGGTTTTACATAAAGCAGTGTATAGTATTAACACTGCATATTAAAGGGAACCAACCACCCCAAATGACCCCCCCGGATTATTAATATGGTTCCCTACACCCAGCACATACATGTGCTGCAAGCTTTTTTGCTAAAAAAACTGTTTTTTATAAGTGAAGATATAGCTTTTGAAAGTTTATAATGAAAGGACGGGTGGGCGTTACTTAGCTCCTTCTAAAGCCGAGATTCTGCTGCCAGTCATCATCCTGTCCTGGTCACAGCAGTAACGGCCAGCCCTTTTTTCAGCGTCCCAGGCTGGTGCACGGGATGTCATGCCCGTGCACACGTCATCAGCTACAGCCGGGTCGCGAGCGTGCGCTCTGACTTCCTGCTCTCAGCGGTGGAAGTCAGAGCGTGTGCTCGCCACCCGGCTGTAGCTGATGACGTGTACACGGGCATGACATCCCGTGCACCAGCCTGGGACGCTGAAAAAAGGGCTGGCCGTTACTGCTGTGACCAGGACAGGATGATGACTGGCAGCAGAATCTCGGCTTTAGAAGGAGCTAAGTAACGCCCACCCGTCCTTTCATTATAAACATTCAAAAGCTGTA
The DNA here is from genome assembly GCA_033576535.1 of Allobates femoralis. Taxonomy (NCBI): domain Eukaryota; kingdom Metazoa; phylum Chordata; class Amphibia; order Anura; family Aromobatidae; genus Allobates; species Allobates femoralis. Next base: position 364,187,816 of record JARQOC010000002.1, read on the forward strand.
TCTTCACTTATAAAAAACAGTTTTTTTAGCAAAAAAGCTTGCAGCACATGTATGTGCTGGGTGTAGGGAACCATATTAATAGTCCGGGGGGGTCATTTGGGGTGGTTGGTTCCTTTTAAGGTTATATCTATAAATGCCAGTGATTTTAACTCGCCAGGTAAAAGATCCATCTTCTGGAAGAATATTTGTAAAGAAACTGCTTATGTAATTTCTGTTAAAGAAACGCACTTTTTGGCGTAGGACAATGCTTAGCTAAAGAATCCTCAATATTCTCATTACTTTTATGCAAACAACAAAACTAAAAGAGCTGGAGTGGCTATTTTTATAAGAGACTCCCTATCCTTTAAATTGTATGACACTACTAGTGATCGGAAGGGCATTTTATTTTCCATGATTGTTCTTTAGACAACACTAGGTGCACGATTGTATCTCTATATGGCCCAAATACGGATCAGTTCTCATTTATCAGACAAACACTTAAGAGAGTTCAGATGTTCTCCAAAGGGTTTAAAATTGTCTGTGGAGATTTCAACCTCACCATGTCTGCTGTGTTGGATTGCTCAAACAGATGTACCTCTAGGGGAGAGATGAAATCATTGGTTTCCGAATATAACTTGCATGACATCTGGAGATATCTCCACAGCTCTGGGAGACATTACTCCCATTTCTCCCCTATATTTAATTCCTAAAGCAGGATAGACTATATTTTTGTGGATGGTAGAATTCTAGGTTGCGTGCTTGAGGCAACGATAGGTGTGATCTCGTGGTCTGACTATGCTCCTTTCTCACTCACCATATATAGGGACTCTTCTGTCAAAGCTAATAGGTGGCATTTAAATGATTTTTTACTAACAAACAACAAACATTTAATTAATAGAGACCAAATTAAAAGACTTCTTTGACATAAATGATAATAACTCCACCTCAGATGAAGTGGTATGGTCAGTCCACAAGGCACACATGAGAGATATTTTTATTAAGATGGCAGCAGTAGAAAAGAAAAAGAGAGGTGGCAGTGTCAGAGCTATTAACTCAAATTAACAATCTGGAACAAAGCAACAAGAAATCTTCCCACCACAGTTGTCCCAAAAAATTATGGAACATAGAATGAGGCTAAGTGCACTATTTTTTTTCCAGTATGAAAAAGCACTTAAAAAGTCCAAAAAAAAATACAATGCCATGGGAGATAGAGCAGGGAATATTTTAGCTAGGAGAATCAAAAAAAGGGAGATAATAAATAGGATTGCATACTTGAATAAACCTGATGAGACTAAAGTACTAAATCCGATCGACATAGCTAAAGAATTTAGGCAATTTTATTATTCACTGTACATCCTAAAAGAGGATCCCCATACAGTTCAGCCTAATCTACAAGAAATTGGTAATTTTCTAGAATAATTCTCACTCCCCAAAGTATCAGCGGCTCAGCTAAGTGATCTAAATACTCCCATATCTATAATTGAAATATAACAAATAATCTGTTCTAATAAAAAGTCCTCATCTCCGGGCCCAGACAGTTTGTCTAACATCTATTATCATTGTTTCGTCAAAACCTTAGCTCCTTACCTCCTAAAAACTTTAAATTTTTGGAAATGTAGCTCTTCAATAAGCCATGAAAACCTTGAGGCAGTAATCACAACCTTTCCGAAACCTGAGAAACCCCCAAACACTCCTGGTAATTTTAGGCCTATCTCCTTAATAAACTGTGACCTAAAAATAATCTCCACAATCCTTGCGGCCAGAATAATGTCTGTCCTTCCCTCTCTGATAGCACCTTACCAGGTTGGGTTTGTCCCTGAGAGACAAGCCAAGGATGGTACTAGAAGAGTAATAGATTTGTTGGAGATAATGGAGACTAATAAACTCGCCGGTGTACTGCTGTGTCTTGACGCTGAGAAGGCGTTTGACAGAGTGCACTGGGGTTATATGGGTGAGGTCCTGAATAAGTATGTTTTTGCGGGGCATATTACAAAGGCTATTTTGTTCCTATACTCTAATTGAATGTGGTGGTGAGTGTGTCTGGCGTCTCCTCAGACCAGTTTATGACCACTAATGGCACCCGGTAGGGCTGCCTCTCTCGCTGGTTATCTTTGCCTTGTTAATGAAGCCGCTGGTGTAGGCTCTTAGAACTAATCCAAGTATGCATGGAGTCGGTGTGGGGAGATATGGACCATGTGGTGAGATGATGTGATATTATCTCTCACCAGCGTGGAGGGGTCCCTGGTGGGTGTCATGGACACCCTGGCTGAATTCTCCAGAATCTCATATTACAAATTAAATGCCACAAATTCTATCATATTCCCCATAAATATTACACCTCTGGTAAAGGATAGAATACTAGAGCATTTTCCCTTTAAGTGGGAGGAAGCGGGATTTACATATTTGCTACAGTCGCTGCAACATATGCAGATGGAATTCCAACGTTTTGGAACATCCCATATCAAACAGTTAATCGGTTGTCTGAAAGACATTTGTAGTCATACTAGTCGATGAGCTGTGGGGTGAGAATGGCAGAAGTGGGTACACAACGACTGTGCCTTGTGCAGCAGCTTATCCGGGACAGGATAGTGGCATAGGACGTGCTGGTCAACCAGGTTGAGGACGTGGGACATGCAAGGCACTTGTGTCAGTTTTTCCCCAGCATAGGGCCACCACCAGGTTTGCACCATTATCGCACATGGCCTTCCCTGGCTCCAGGTTTAGCAGAGACAGCCATTGCTGAAACTCGGCCTGCATAGCTGTCGACAACTCTTCAGTTGTGTGACTCACATCTCCAAGGCATTTTAATTTAAAAACAGCATGATGGTGGAGAGTGCAGTACGGAGGTGGGGTGAATTCTGCCTGAACTGTTGTAACACTGAGGGAGAGGTGGAGGGGGCAGCTCAAAGCCCTAAAGGAGGTGGACGAGGCAGATGCAGTGGATGAAGAGGTACAGGTAGACATTTGTCACAAATGTCTTCGGAATTTCAAGACTTACGGAGTAGCCCCATCCCTGTCTGGCACCCCAGCCACCAGAGTCACCGAGTGGCCAGTGTGGGAGATGTAACTCCCCAGACCATGTTTGTTTGTCCAGGTGTCAGTGGTGATATCCAACCTGTCACACACAGAGTTTCTCAAGGAACGGGTGCTGTTGTTTGTGACATGCAGGTGTAGCACAGGCACAGCTTTCTTCAAGAAGTAATGGCGACTGAGCGACTGATACTTGGGGGCAGCTTTCGGAAACCATCTGCATCTACCAGGTTGAAAGGCAGCATTTCTGTGACCAACAAAATTGGAGATAGTGAAGTTCAAGATCTTTGCTTTGGGATGTGTAGGAGGAAATAACCTTTTCCATGATCACAACAACAGAACTGAGGGCTTGCTGCAGTGCTGAGAGAGGTTGGAGTATTGTGTACCCAACAAACTGCTACCCTGCAAAGGAGGTGCAGGAGCAGATGTTATTGTGGGTGACCAACAAGTGGTGTGCTCTGTGTCTGGGATCAGTGAAAAACCAGCAGGTTTCTGAGGCTCTTCATCGTCATTACCTCCACTCATGGGGGTTAACGTCTGGTGACGAAGGGTCTGGATTCTGCTGGGACCTGCTTTGAGGCAAAAAATGCCTTCTTAGTAGAAACTGGATTTGAGAATCACTGATTAGATGCCAAACACAGCCTTTTTAAGATGACACTGACTGATTTGGCAATCAACTTGTTTGAGGCAAAGCAAAATGCATCTTTTTAGTGGAAACTGAAGGATTTGAGAATCACTGGTTAGAGACCAAACACATCCTTTTTAGGAGAAATACTAAGATTTGGCAATCACTTGCTGCATGCCAAACTCACAGTTTGGGAAATACACACAGAATTAGGAATCATATTTGTTCTCTGCAAAAAATACCTATGTACGGATGTACACTCTTGCCCCCCTATTCTCTCTAAACAGTGAATGAGTAACTACCTATCTATTTGTATAACATGGATGGAGCAGCATTGAGCAGCCCGGCGCGACAGCAGCACTGTACCTAAGTAGTAACACTCTGAAAATGACGACGATGGCAAATTACCGCTTCTTGTATCCTGAAAGACAAGTGACTTTGGCATCAAATGGAACAAGCCAGCAAATGACACAAACCCTTGTGTCTTCAACTTGTGGATGTTTTATGTACCCTGATTGGCTGAAGACTAGGAACATCCACTCAGAAAATGCCAGGAAAAAAAAAATGGATTCCGATGCTACTCTGATTCTCTCCCCACATCAAACACATCCCACCCACTATTCTTCACTGTCAGAAGGTAGTAGAAAAGTATCTATTAAACGCAGTAATGCTTTTTTTTTATCCGATTAGTCTATGAACAATATTAAAGTAAAGACGACTGGAACACCTACATGTGAAGGTGCTAGCAGAAAAAGACAATATGCAATAAATAATTATCCGCTGCACACTAAACTTTAAAAATGACATATTGGCTAAAGAAAGAATGACTAACATATAGTGTTTAGTGTGCAGCGGATAATATTTATTGCATATTGTCTTTTTCCTGCTAGCACCTTCACATGTAGGTGTGGCGGTCATCTTTTCTTTAATATAGGCTGGGGTCACATTTGGCAAGGCAATTGCGTGTGCTGCCTCCAGATTCAGATGTGGTAACCGCAATTGCCTTCAGACACATTTTTTGGGCAAAATGTGTTCTGGCATCCACAATGCAGTAACCGGATTGCTCCAGATGTGTAATCCAGAGCAATGCGGTTACCGTCTATTTTGTTCAATGTTAAATGTGTACTAAAACATTAAATATTAATAGTGGTTGTGGGCAACATGTCTCTAGGGGGTGCCCAACCTCCCTAGAGACATGCTGTCCACTTCTGTCAGCATGTGAGCGGTTAAATTACCCATTTACAGTATAGCAGGCTATTGTCGGCTTTGTACAAAATTATGAATGAAGCCGTGGCTTCTCACATTAGAGCAGATACTGTACGTAATTTACGTATAGTATCAGCCGCTGTCCAGGGTCCTGTAGCCATTAACATTCGGTCTATGGCGGTGCGCTGCCCATAGACCTAATGTTAAAGGTTTCAGGACCAAGGACAGCGGCTGATACTATACGTACATTAAGTACAGTATTTGCTCCAATGTGAGGAGCCGCGGCTTCATTCATAAATTTGTACAAAGCCGACAATAGCTGGCAATACTGTAAATTGCGGTTGACAGAACCGCTCCAAAAACTGCAGCCTGCATGATTTTTAGCGCAGGCTTCAGATCCGGAGCGGTAACCAGATTGCATGTAGAGCAATCCGGTTACCATAATGGGCTCCTATGGGGAACGGTTCCTGATCCGGTTTTGAGCTTTTTGACAGCTTAAAACCGGATCAGGATTTCTAATTCCTGCCGCATGTGTGACCCTAGCCATAGTTACAGTTTTCTGACTGAGCACCCTTTCCCCGATAGCCTTGTCTAGTTTACCATGTTTAGTTCACCATCTTGTTGTTGTTAAGCTTCCTACCACACCCATGCACGCAGTTTTTAATTGCACTCAGAGGCACATATCCTCAACAAAGCTGATTTTTTTTAATGAAATTGCTCGTATTTCCAATCCCGAACAAAATCTGCAATGTTTGTGCCAGATTTAAAATTAGCGAATATGGATGAGGGAAAATTCGCTCATCTCTAATCATAAGCTCCAAGATATCTATTGTTGTAAGTCATAGATATGTTTACCTCTGTATGTGTACATATTAGCAATTCCCCTCTGACAACTTCCTAAGGAAATGGTTCCAAATGACCCATGGTCTTACTGGCAGATACAGTAGGTGACAATTTTAATCTAGCTACATGTACCTCTACTGCCCAATCTTCAAGGTAGATGTTGCATCCACTGGCAAATGGTGAGGTGACAAAAGCAATTAAGAAGCCAGGGCAATTTACCTCTGGCAGGAAATAAGCCATGCTGAGCCTGGAGGTTCAAAGAGACCCATTTAATTTAGATGAGAGAGCTTCAGACAGAATTTCAGACTTGCTGGTTTCATAACTTCATCAGGAATGATGAAATTACCATATATCTTAGGCCTACACCAATTACATTCCCAAACTCATAGGAACAATCCGCACACACACCTAGGTTCCGATTTTTCCTAGTACCCTTTTCCTTCATGGAAGAGTCATCAGAAGAAAACCTCTCCTGCATACTTACCATTAAATTCAGCATCAGAAGTATGAAAAAGAACATTTAAACAAAGCCAGATACATTTTTGAAGCAAGTCCTGTGGACCGTCAAAATACAACTATTTTTCCATGATGATCAAAGGTATGCAGGGAGATAAAAAGGCACATAATTCCAGGCAAAGAACATATCGCCAACCACTAAGCATGGGTGTGTAACAATCATGCTTCAGGAATATTTCACGGGTAGAGGGAAGAATAGATTTAATTAAACTTTAACAAATTCTTGATCCAAAAATAACACAATCTGTAAAAAAGCTGAAGCTGAAAAGAGGATGTCTTCTTCAAATGGATAATTATAACAAGTCAAAATCCACAAAGACCACCTGAAAAGGTGTAAGTTGAATGTTTTACATTGGCCCTCAAAGTCCTCTGATCTGGACATCATTGAAAATCTGTGGCTAGACCTCAAGAGAGCAGTACATGCAAGATGATCCTGGAATCTCACAAAAATTGAAGACTTTTCCACAGAAGTATGAATGAAAATCGCTCAAACGAGAATTGAAAGACTCTTGGCAACCTACAAAACGCATTTACAAGCTGAGATAGTTGGAAAAGGGAGTGCTACTAGGTACTAACCATGCAGGTTACCCAAATTTTTGCATTGGCCATTTTCCTTTTTGTAATTTTTCTAATGCAAAAGATGAAAAACGTTTTTTGGCCTAAAATACAAAGAAAATGTGTTATCTTCTTCTCCACTCGCTTCCTTAAGCTGAACATGGACAAAACTGAGTTCATCGTCTTCCCCACAAGCCGCTCCCCCTCACTACCCGACTTATCCATCGTCATCAATGACTGCTCTCTCTCCCCAGTCCCCCATGCCAAGTGCCTCGGGGTTATTCTCGACTCTTCCCTCTCCTTCAAGCCCTACATCCAGGCCCTTGCCACCTCCTGCCATCTCCAGCTCAAAAACGTCTCCCGGATCCGCACTTTTCTTGACCATGACACTGCTAAAACCCTTATTCATGCTCTCATCATCTCACGCCTTGACTATTGCAACCTCCTGCTCTCCGGCCACCCTGCTACCTCCCTTGCACCTCTCCAATCTATCCTAAACTCTGCTGCCCGTCTAATACATCTGTCCTCCCGCTACTCCCCTGTCTCCCCCCTCTGCCAAGCCCTTCATTGGCTTCCTGCTTCCCAGAGATCCCGGTTTAAAACATTAACTATAACATACAAAGCCATCCACAACCTGTCCCCTTTATACATTTCTGACATGGTCTCCCGATACCTACCCTTGCGCAACCTCCGATCCTCCCAAGAACTCCTCCTCTACTCCTCCCTCGTCTCTTCCTCGCACAACCACATTCAGGATATCTCCCTGGCATCCTCCATACTCTGGAACTTTCCGCCCCAACACATCACACATTCTCCTACCCTAGGAACCTCCAAAAGAAGCCTAAAGACCCACCTCTTACACCAAGCCTACAACCTCCTATGAGACCCGGTCCACCCACCGCCTCACGACCGGCACCTCCCCCTCCTACTGTATCCCCACCTGCCCCTCATAGATTGTGAGTCCTCGCGGACAGGATCTTCCCACCTCTTGTACCTGTAGGACCAAATTGTCCACATTTATTGTACTTGTCCTTGTCTGCCCTTTTAGCATGTAAAGCGCTATGGAATTTAATGGCAGTATATAAATAAATAATAATAATAATAATAATAATAATCTTTAACTTTATTCCTTTTAGAGATAATGTCTTTAACTTGGTTAACTGGTTACAATAATACGAGTTTTGACCAGGAGTACCCAAACATTTGCATGCCACTGTATATGTTCGTTATCCTGGTATATATGTCACCCATCCTGGTATATAGGTCTCTCATCCTAGACCCAATCCTGGTAAATATGTCACCTATTCTGGTAAATATGTCCCTGTCATGGTATATATGTATCCCACCCTGATTGAATATGCTCCCGTCCTGGTAAATATGTCCCCAACCTGATATAAATGTTCCTGGTGTATATGTCTCCCAATCTAGACCCCATCCTGATATATTTGTTCCCCATCCTGGTATATATGACCTGATCCAGGGCTTTTTCCTGGTACATATGCACCTAACCCTTATATATATCTCCCTACCCTGTGCCCTATTCTGGTATATATGTTCCAATTCTGGTACGTATATCCTCCATCCTGGTATATATGTCCCCCTTCTTAGTATATATGTCCCCCATCCTCATCTAAATGTTCCTATTGTGAGCAAAATACACTCCTTCTATGCCATTTGAACTCCAAATTATTGAGAATAGTTTTATTAGCACTCAGGAAATCAATACAGCAAACAAGCTTTGTTGTGTCCTGAAGATTTCTGCTTTATTACATCAAGGGACCAGTTTATATCATCATAGAACAAAGAACCAGGTCCCTGTGAACTATGCACCAATAAGAGCAGTAGTGGGTTTGTATAGAAATGTGAAACTTCCCCACCCATCAGTGCCACTCAATCTTAATGGCATCATAAAGTTATAAGACAATATGAAACAAAATAGAGTCTGTTCTCTCACACCATTCTGGTATGTATATCCACCATCCGGGTATATATGTCCCCTTTCCTAGTATATATGTCTCCCATCCTGGTCTATATGGTCCCATCCTGGTATATGTGTTTCCCATCCTGGTATATATTTTCCCATCATAGTATATATGTCCCCATACTGAGCCCATCATGGTATATATGTCTCCCATTCTGGGCCCATCTGAGCATATATGTTTTTGTCCTGGGCCAATCCTAGTATGTATGTCCCCATCCTGGTATATATGATCCCATCCTGTTAAATATGTTACCATCCAATATACATATGTCTCCATCCTTGGCCCCATCCTGGTAGATATGTCCCCATCCTGGTCCAATCCTGGTATTTATGTCCCCCATTCTGGTATATATTTCCCAATCCTATTAAATATGTCTCCATCCTAACATATATTTCCACATCCTGGTATATATGTCAACATACTGGCACAGATGTCCTTTTCTGGTGTATATATCCTTATTCTAGGCCCATTCCTGGTATATATTGTTCCTTTTGTCTCTCTAAAGCATAACACCCCAACAAGATTCTACTCACCTTCCCCGACTCCCATGTCACATGGCATCCTCCTTTTTAGCCGGCGCAGTGATCGACAGCAGACATCAGTGTATCTACTATGGTGACACTTGATATCACTGTCATGCTCTCCTAGTAACAGGCATGCTGAGGTCAGCTGCTGGCCACTGTTTTTCTGACAGCATGTTTTGCAGTGCAGGGAAGCAGCAGGATGGAAATCCCGCTGACATAAGCAATGGGGTTGGCAGGCCCCCCACTGCCAGACCCAGTCACGACCTCTGAGATCATGATCTTTATGCCCCTGTGTATATAATACATCTCTCTCTGTATATATGAAATTGACATCAGAGGTAGACCTCAACTATGACAGACAAAATAAGAAAACAAATCCTGAAAATCAAATTGTCTGATTTGGATAGAATTTTTTTTTCAAATCCATACATATGCAAACACATTGCTGTTGAAAGTTAGACTAGACAGTAATGACAGATAGATATATAGATGTATAGAGCGATCGGTAGTTCTAATAGCAAGATTGAGTATTACTGCTGCAGTCAAAGCAGTGGTGTTTGAATTTGCCGGGTTGGCGGCACATCACCCAATCAAGTATTAGCGCTGCTGTCAAAGCAGCAGTGTTTGAATTTTCTTGGGTTGCTGATGGCTTTGACAGCAGCGCTAATACCTGATCTTACTATTAGAACTAACGATCACTCTATACATCTATATGTCTATCTGGCATTACTGTGCAGTCTAACTTTCATCTGTTTGGAAAAAACATGCTACTAAATCACACAGAGTGCTGTATGGGTGCGAGAATTTCTCACACCATATACTTTCATTGGCCACTTGCACGAGAAAATAGCGTTCAATCACAGCATGATGCGACTAAACTCGCATTTAACTCGCAATGCGAGTAGAGTGCATTGAAAATGCACAAATATGTCCAGAAAGATTTATTAATACTGGTTTGAGTGCAATGCAAGTTTTTCTCACATTGCACTCATGCTATTCTCATGCCAGTGTGCCTCCACCCTAAAATAATGAGCGCACACATAATTTGAAAATCAAGGGCTCCTGTGAAGCTTGAATGTAGTAAGGGACTATTTGGCCACCACAGTGGGGAAGGTGACTATAAAGGCAGTGATGCGGTGAGCAAATGAAGGAGAGGCATATGCTGTCACATGGTTCTTATTTAAATTCCTCCCACAATCTCTCTTTTTTTCACTATGACATTAAGGAGCCACAAGCAAATAAGAGAACAAATACAATTTATCCTAGCTATCTACTTTAAACATTTTCTGTGAACATTTATACCTGTATGGGACCTTTTAACAGCAAATACTGTGTTGTAGCACAATTCCTATGATAAATACTGTCCTTCACAATCTTGTAAAATATAAAACGGAACACATGGCAACATATTTCTGCAACTGTCTCTTTGTGTTTAATTCTTTGGGTAATGGCAAGGCATAAAACATATTACAAATCATCATTGATATTATAAACAGACTTTTAAGACCAAAATGTGAAAGACAAAAGAAATATAGGGGGCGCACTAGTGCATTACCATTATTACCAAGTGGGAAGATTCAATTAAGTAATCACTAACCTATTCCTGTTGTGCAATCCCCACACAACAATGGTGTAGATTTAGAAAGTGGTCAGGGTCTCCTTTCTCCTGGTTCAAGTTCTAAGTCTGCAGGTCCTCAAGTCTCTGCGAGCTGCTCCAGCCGTGCTCTTCAATAAGATAGGATATGTGAATTCAATTTGCACGGTCTCGTGCTGAGCGCTCCAAAACAAAGCTGAGGACTCTGCTGACTGGAAGGTCCTTTTATTGAAAATCCTCCATCCGCCACGACATGTTTCGACTGTGTAGTACCATCTTTCTCAAGTGGAATTTTAAGACCAACAGTCATTGTATTAGTCAGTCATCCTTTGACTAGAACACAGCCCTTTAATAAAGATACCATTCTTAACTGAATAAGGCAAAATACCACAATCTTTTCTTTTAAAGGTACCTGAGCACTGCTCTGAAATCAGGCGACAGGCGATATATCGCTGCAAAATTCCCCAATTACACTCCGCAACTGTGAGGCAATTCCACAGCGATTGCTCAAGGGTGACATATCGCCTTTAGGATTCACAGACGCGGTGTAAAGGTACCTTAACAGGTACAGTCCTAGATTTAAGGCACAGTTCTCATGGATTTGGCTCAATCCATTCCTGAGAGTGTAGAACTCTTCAGCTGCATGAGTACCCTTCATCAATCAGAAAGACGTACAACAAGCATAACAATAATTTAAAAAAGAAACTAAATGTTCAGCCTTCATGGCATCTTCAGGCATATCATTTGCCATCAAGTACACAGCAGGAGAAATCACTCTTAGACTAAGTTCAGACAGAACGTTTGTGCTCCGTTTTTATTGATCCATTTTTCTTGCAAAAAAGTAACACACACGTATCATCCATTTGTGCTGATTTTTTTGCACCGTTTTCGGGGGATGCAGACAGACAGACAGACAGACACACAGACAGAGACACACACACAGAAACACACACACAATTTCTTACCCTCCCCGTGATCCTACGATGAGTCCTGGTGATGTATTACTTCCAGGCAGCGGCAGGACCTGTGAGTTTTATGTACTATGCTTCCATGACCTACCAATGAGTCACATAATGAGTCACATGGTTAGGTCCTAAAACATCGTACAGACAACTCACATGTCCTGCCGCTGCCCGGGAGAAAGACCTCACCGGGACTTACCTTGAAATTGCGGGTAGAGTAAGTAATTTCATGTTAGGGATGCAAAAAGTGAACCACAGAAATGCCACACAAATTGACACGCTCAATATTTTCTGTATGCGTTTTATACACCACTAACGGAGCAGTCAAAAAATGCTGCATATTCACAGCAAATTGAAAATTTGATTCACTTTGCTAGCAGATGTTTTGACTGATCCGCCTTTTAGTGCAGTTTAAAAAAAAAAAAAAAACAGCACCAAAAGCAGATCAAAAATACGTAGTGTGAACGTAGCCTAAGGCTAGGTTCACATTTGGAGGGTGGCCCACGTTTCCCAGATCTGCTAATGCTTAGCCCAGTCTGCAGTAACTGTTAGCGTTAACGTCGCTCGCTGCCCGGCAAGGCTGCTCCATAGTAACCCGTAGTTTACCTTGGATGCGGCCACACACAGAGCCCCAGGAACTGCACTTTAGCTGAGCATACAGGAACACGTTGCAGACAACGTGTTCCTGTGCGCTCAGCTAAAGAGCACTTACTGGGGCTCTGAGTGTGGCCACATCCAAGGTAAACTACGGGTTACTATGGAGCAGCGTTGCCGGGCAGTGAGCAACATTAACGCTAGCCATTACTACAGACTGTGCTAAGCGTTAGCACCCTCCAAGTGTGACCCTAGCCTTACAGTCAGTTTTCAATCTGGGAAAAACAGCATAATTTGGTTTCTCTTTCTTTCCTCCTGCTAGCCCCTAGGTGGTTCTTTCATCTTCCTGACTTACTCAGGGTCTTGTCATATCTATATCATTGCCTCCAGATGCCTTTCAACCAGGGCCAAGAAACTCCTGGAAAGAGACATTACTGTTACTTGCAGTAAACCTTCTTCTATCTCCCAGGAAGAACACAAAGTGCTAAACCCTTCACAGTACTACTCTGCCATCTTCTTTCCCTCGATGTACTATCGCTCAATAATCCTGAAGAATTCACCACAGGCTTTTCCAGTTGCTAACTTGGTATGGTGCCATAGTTCCAAGACTGCCTCTAGTCTCACCAGACAAATATAACTGTCTTGGTGCTCTATCACATTAGGTGTTATGGCTTACATACCTTCTGCAGCAGGCACTGCCTCTTCTGTCTGGTTCTCTAGCATTGTCCTCACTGAGTATGTCACTTCAGGCCACTTCAGCAACAAAATCTGGTGGCAATGGTAATTCTGGAACTCCTTGATCATGGTCATCAGATTCCAAGGCCAGGCATAGGGATTTAAGCTCTCACCAGTACTCAAGCACTGTGAACTGGTCTTATTATTGGCTCTCACCATTCATTTCTAAACCTTCCGTCAAGCACTTTGCTATCATACTGCTCTTCACAGGCATGCTGACTAGACACTGATGTCTGCTCAGATTCATGCTGCTGGCTCCCTCTCTCCACCTAACAATGGTCAGAACTTCACTTCTGTCTATCATTTATCTGTGCATATCCCACCTGATGTGCTGGACTGCAAGCAAAATAAGTTTTTTGCTCCATCATTCAGCCTGGTTTCACAGCCATAATAGTGCTCTATCACAGTGTCCTCCTCATATAGCTGAGTAGAAATTTTCCATACTTCGCAACACAGAGGTGAGCTTTGAGATAAGTATAAGAATTGTTTCTGTTTTTTATATCTTGTGTTAAATATTCTTTGGGCTATACAGATCTTTATAAGGGGAATTCAATTCATGGAGTTCAACTTCTCTACAAGTTTAATTTCCTGGGAAAATCTGCACAATCTAGTTTAGTCTGATCTGTACATCCCTACTATTTGTTCATGTATATGGGGGAGTTGGGATAGATAACTCTCCTATGAGAGCTTGATTGCCAGGTGTCTGAGGAGTACAGGCACTATACATCATCCTCAGATAGGGAATTTTAACCTAATCACAAGTTCCCTTTAAATTCTTGCTTTATTTTTAATGTTTTCTACAACATAAGAGTTCAACCCCATTTTGAAAATATACTGTATAAATCCAGAATTTATTCACAAATGGAAACAAGCAATGTTTCTATTTGCAGATATTTTTTACATAATTATTTTCATATGTCTTTTTTACACATGGAGTGTCTCTGCTTTACTTAAAGGGGATATCCGGGATTTATAAAAAAAAATAATAAAATAGAAAAAATTGTGCCTAAGCCCTAATCAGCAGGTAGCTGCTACCTACGTGCCTATTGCACCCGCCGACACAGAGCCATCTGAGACCACTCCTATCAGCTGTAAGAGCCGAAATCACGCTGACCGACGGCCTGCTCCCCAAAACAGGTAGCGAGAAGCCGGGTGTCAATCAGCATGAGACCGGCTGTCCTACCCATTCCACAGAGCAGAGTGGAAAAGCCGCTTCTCCTCTGTTTACCCCTCTATGTATGCTGTCCCCTGCATTAGCTGTCTGTGACCGCTCTGGGCCGGTGGTGAACAGCGGTGCCTGGTGCCAGGCACAACAGGCAGGTAAGTGGCAGATACCTGCATGTTAGTGCTTGGGCACATTTTATTTAAATAAAAATCCCAAGTATCACTTTTAAGTGACAAAATAGTCATAGTAAGCAACCTCTAGGTCTTGGACAAGCTATGGGATATTCAGCCTTTTTGTGGCTTTATATTCTGAAAGTAAAGCTAATTTTTCAGCCTCTTTAAATCAATATTAATAAAATGTGTATTGTATAGTGCCTGGAGAACATTGGAAAACATAGTTTTTAACTAATGGCAGTGCTCAATATTTGTTCAACTACCACTGTATTGACTAGCTAGTGATGCCTTGTGATGTTACGATTTCTACATGATAAAAGTATAACATAGTATGCATAATGTAAGCCATAGAATTGTAAGATATAATTGATTTAGATGTATAAGAAAGCTTTATTTCTCCTCATTAAAGATATATCGCCATTGTTTATATTTATATATGTAGGTATTGACTTTTATACGGCACCACACAATATATGCGGAGAAAACAGAACAATATATACAATGGTACTGGAGTAAATACAATAATAGTTCCAGTCAATGCTGATATTCTAAGGCATTGTACAAATGTGGTTTCTTTGCTGTAGAACATTTATATGTTTAACTAATATCCCTGCCTTTTCCCCGCTGACATATCTAATTAACTATAAAGCAGAGTGGGAGGCTTCACAATCACTTTTAAATAATATTATTGCATTAAGGCTTCTTTCTGAGACAGACTAGCTGCAGCCAATTGACACCGGAGGATGGATGATCGAGCAGCTCTCATTCACTGGTTTAGTTATACATAACAGGGAAAATAAAGGAAAAAGAAAAAAAATATTGCCTATAGCAATTGAATAACTCTACACTCCCTGACAGAAGTTATGTCGCTTATCCATGGTATGTAAATAAAAGCTTATAACTTGACGTTAAATTCATCCATTGGTTTTATAAATTATTCTTTTGAAAGCTGAAACCCTCCGAAATTTGGTTTAGGTTAAGAAAATAAATTGGCATCAATGCTGAAATATTGATCATTTAATGAACACAGAATGCTCAGATTTTAGCAAGAAAAAAGTTTTGTCGCCTGGTCATATAATGCTCCCAATCCAAGTTTACATCCTCACCTATGCTCAGTAAATGATCGGTTAATTAGTGGGTGTGTCTAAAAAGAAACCCAGCACCCCAGACCTTCACTTGAACTGCAACTTGAGCTCTGGCAACATGCCAAAAATCCACCCTGCGACCAAAGCCTTGATTATCAAGAGGCTGAATACCAGATCCACTGCAGAGGTGGCTGGCACTTTAAATGTGTCTCAGCATCAAGTACAAAGAATTAAAAAAAGGTTTGAAGAGACTGGACATGTGTTTGACAAGCCCAGGCATGGCAGACATTGCAAGACAACTGCTCAGGAGGAACGTTTGTTGGTTAGATAATCCAAAGCAAGCCCCTCTTCCACTGCAGCATAGCTCCAATAGGCCTGGTCATCTCAAGTCCCTAGGTCAAATAGAACAGTTTGTAGGATTCTGTCTCTAAATGGCCTCCATAGTCGAATCAGTGCCCAGAAGCCAGCACTAAGCAAAAGGCAAATAAAAAACCATGTGGCATTTGCAAAGTCCCACAGCCTGCTAAACAGATGGATGCTGGAAAAGTGGCAGAAGGTGGATTTCTCTGATGAATCTTCAGTAGAATTACACCACAGCCACTGCAAATACTGCAGGAGACCTACTGGAGCCCATATGGATCCAAAATACACCAGAAAACAGTTAAATTTGGTGGTGGAAAGATCATGGTGTGGGGTTACATTCAGTATGGGGGTGTGCAAAACATTTGCAAGGTGGAAGGCAATACCAATAGCCTAAAATATCAAGAATTATTAACTACCTCTTATATTCCAAATCATAAAAGGGTTCAAATTCTGCAGCAGGATGGTGCTCCATCTCATACATCCATCTTTACAACAAAGTTCCTCCAGGCAAAAAAGATTAAGGTGCTCAAGGACTGGCAAGCCCAGACACCAGACATGAAAATCATTGAGCATGTTTGGGGTAGGATGAAAGAGGAAGCTTGGAAGACAAAACCAAAGAATCTAGATGAACTCTGGGAGGCATGAAAGACTGCATTCTTTGCTATTCCTGATGACTTCATTAATAAATTGTATGAATCATTGTTGAACCGCATGGATGCAGTCCTTCAAGCTCATGGAAGTCACACAAAATATTAAATATGACTCTAATAGCACCACAACTTCATTCACCAATGTTATGCAATATATATTTGTATTTTAAGTTAATTATTTATTTGAAATCACATTACTTTCGGTGGGCGACAAAACATTTGTCTTGCCAAAATCTGACCATTCTGTGTTCATTAAATGATCAATATTTCAGCATTGATGCCAATTTATTTTCTTAACCTAAACCACATTTTGGAGGGTTTCAGCTTTCAAAAGAGTACCGTATATACTCGTGTATAAGCCGAGTTTTTCAGCCCTTGGGCTGAAAAGTCACCCCCTCGGCTTATACACGGGTCAATACGGTAATATATGTGTGGGGGCTGTGTCCGGGTGCTGGGGAGGCTGGAGGAGGCGGGGGGAGGCTGATGACTGAGCGGCCCGTCACGTGGGGCCGCTCATTAGATATGCACGGCTCCCCCCGCCCATCACAGCGGCAGGGGGAGCCGTGCATACAGCCCCCCGTGTATACAGCAGCCCCCCAGTGGCACTAGCCCCCCCCATCATGGAAAGAGCCCCCACACTTGGCAGAGCCCCCCCACCCCGATGCTTTACCATCCAGTCAGTGTCTTCGCCGCGGGTCCTGCGCGCTGTCATCCCGGTCTCACGTGACCCGGCGCGCTGACGTCATTCCACAGCGACCGCCGGGTCACATGAGACCGGGAAGACAGCGCGGGAGGAAGGACGCGACAGCCCGCGGTGATGAAGACGCTGGATGGTAAGTTAATGCAGCGGGGGGAGGCTCTGCACAGTGTGGGGGGCTCTTTCAATGATGGGGGGGTAGTGCCACTGCGGGGCTGCCTGTATACACCTTGGGGCCAGCTGTATACCCCTGGGGCCAGCTGTATACCCCTGGGGCCAGCTGTATACCCCTGGGGCCAGCTGTATACCCCTGGGGCCAGCTGTATACCCCTGGGGCCTGCTGTATACCTCTGGGGCCTGCTGTATACCTCTGTGGCCTGCTGTATACCTCTGGGGCCTGCTGTATACCTCTGGGGCCTGCTGTATATACCCTGGGGCCTGCTGTATACCTCTGGGGCCTGCTGTACATACCCTGGGGCCTGCTGTATATACCCTGGGGCCTGCTGTATACCTCTGGGGCCTGCTGTATATACCCTGGGGCCTGCTGTATATACCCTGGGGCCTGCTGTATATACCCTGGGGCCTGCTGTATACCTCTGGGGCCTGCTGTATATACCCTGGGGCCTGCTGTATACCTCTGGGGCCTGCTGTATATACCCTGGGGCCTGCTGTATATACCCTGGGGCCTGCTGTATACCTCTGGGGCCTGCTGTATACCTCTGGGGCCTGCTGTATATACTCTGGGGCCTGCTGTATATACTCTGGGGCCTGCTGTATATACTCTGGGGCCTGCTGTATATACTCTGGGGCCTGCTGTATACCTCTGGGGCCTGCTGTATACCTCTGGCGCCTGCTGTATATACCCTGGGGTCTGCTGTATATACCCTGGGGCCTGCTGTATATACCCTGGGGCCTGCTGTATATGCCTCTGGGGCCTGCTGTATATGCCTCTGGGGCCTGCTGTATATGCCTCTGGGGCCTGCTGTATATGCCTCTGGGGCCTGCTGTATATGCCTATGGGGCCTGCTGTTTATACCTTTAGGGATGCTGTATATACCACTGGGGGGGATGCTGTATACTACCACTGGGGAGGCTGCTGTATACTTCCACTGGGGGGGATGCTGTATACTACCACTGGGGAGGCCTGTATACCACACTGCTGGGGGCTGTATACCTGTGCTGGGGTCCACCCTCGGCTTATACACGAGTCAATAGGTTTTCCCAGGTTTTGGGGTCAAAAGTAGGGGGGTCGGCTTATACACGGGTCGGCTTATACACGAGTATATACGGTAATTTATGGAACGAATAGAGGAATTTAACGTCAAGTTATAAGCTTTTATTTACATAACATTGATAAGTGACATAACTTCTGTCAGGGAGTGAATTTACTTTGAAACCCTTCTTGCCGTGGCCAATTTCCATTTTTGCTGTTTACTTTTTTCCTCCCCAGTGGACAAAACTTTTTTTTTTTTCTGATGACATAGCCGTAGGAGGGCTGATTTTTGCAGGTTTAGTTGCAGTTTTGAGTGACATAATTCAGGTTTACCAAGAAATTTGCAGGAAAATTAAAAAAAAAAGTTCAAACTGATTTTTGGAAGTTTTAATTTTTACAGCACATATTTTGTGGTAAAAACTATTCTGGATCATAATTCACCAGGTAAGAGGGGGCGTAGCCTAATGGCAATGGCGTAGGATTTTACCTGTGCTCTCCCCTCAACAATAAGCGACTGGGCTAAATGCCCTCAAAAAAGACTTTGACAACTGAAAAAAGATCTACTATCAAGCTTGTGATCACCTTGGGAACGTTTTGCTTGGGTCAGTGGTCAATTTTAAGAAGAATTCTCCTCAGAGTCGAGTCATCAAATTTGCCTGAGGTAAAGGACTGTGCTTTCACCTCATGAATAAGGGCTGCCTAGTCACCTCATAATATCTTCATTGCCTAATACTCCCCAAATTTGATATAATTAGGCTTCAAATCTCTCAGTATACTGAAAGAAACTTTGAGAGACAGCCTGTGTGACTTTTCCATTGATTTCCATGATTTGGGAACATCTGACAGACATCTGACAGGCATCTGACAGGCTTCCATTGGCAGCAATATTGTACCTCTTAATTTCTAGGGTGTTCCTCTACAGGAGGTTACCCTGGGATAGTCTGAACCCTCCTAACCTATTTTTGGATTGGCACTTATGATTTTGGACTTTTCCTGTTAAAAAATTCAAGATTCAGCATTTCTTTTAGAGCTTTTAGAGCTTTGTGCTTTGCTGTGACACCCTAATTTCTTCTCAAAACCCTTTGGGGAGTTGTCCTGGGTCTCCCCAGACCCCCTGAACTATTTTTGGACTAGTATTGTTTGTTTTGTGGATTTTATTAATAGAAACCTACAGGCTCAGTGCTCCTGTGGATAAAATCGATACTTAAGAACTTTACTCACGCATATTTCATAGCGTCTATTATATCTATTGGTACTTGCGCCGAAGTTGATATGATGCTGTGCAGCTCACATAGTAATTGCTGCTTACCACTCTGACTTTGCTTCTCTCACTATTTAAGTAGTGCTGGCTCCTCACAGCACTATACATGTGGATTGCAATTCTTGGTCCATCTTAAATAAAGTAGACCTGCTTTTCTCTATATATCCCACAATTTCCTACTGCACCTTTGTCCTGCATTGTCATCTAAGGAGAAGTGTAGCAGCTATTGTACTATTGTTATACTCATACAATTTTTTTATTTTTAATTTTTAATTTCATTTCATTTTTTTTATTTACGGTATTTCTTTAAATTTTTTTTTTTTGAGGAATTTCTGTGGAAATTACAAATAACAACCTTTAGCCAAAATAACTGCGATCAACCGCTTCCGGTAACCATCAATGAGTTTCTTACAATGCTCTGCTGGAATTTTAGACCATTCTTCTTTGGCAAACTGCTCCAGGTCCCTGATATTTGAAGGGTGCCTTCTCCAAACTGTCATTTTTAGATCTCTCCACAGGTGTTCTATGGGATTCAGGTCTAGACTCATTGCTGGCCACCTTAGAAGTCTCCAGTGCTTTCTCTCAAACCATTTTCTAGTGCTTTTTGAAGTGTGTTTTGGGTCATTATCCTGCTGAAAGACCCATGACCTCAGAGGGAGATCCAGCTTTCTCACACTGGGCCCTACATTATGCTGCAAAATTTGTTGGTAGTCTTCAGACTTCATTAGCCATGCACACGGTCAAGCAGTCCAGTGCCAGAGGCAGCAAAGCAACCCCAAAAGATCAGGGAACCTCTGCCATCTTTGACTGTAGGGACCGTGTTCTTTTCTTTGAATGCCTCCATGCTCAATATGGTACACACAAGGATACAGGACAGAGGTTGAGTCAACTTTAATCCATGTCAACTGGCTGCAAGTGTGATTTAGTTATTGCCATCACCTGTTAGGTGCCACAGGTAAGTTACAGGTGCTGTTAATTATACAAATTAGAGAAGCATCACATGATTTTTCTAACAGTGCCAATACTTTTGTCCACCCTTTTTTATGTGTGGTGTGGAATTATATCCTATTTGGCTTTAGGACAATTCTTTTTCTTTAAACAGAACGATGGTGATGCAGTTAGTATTGAGACATTGTAGTTAGCCCATAAAACAGTAGTTAGGGGCAAGTTGATTGAACTAAATTCACGTCTCAAAAAACAATCTAATGCCAAACTTGCATCTCTGGTAGCTGACATTTGTACCCTAGAAGAATCACAAATAGCGTCTCCTTCTCTGTCTACCCAGCTTAAAATCTTAAAGCTTAGAATAGAATTAAGGTCCCTTTTAATTTCTGACTATAACAAAATGATTCAGTGTTCTAAACTAAATTACTATATTTGTCACAATAAACCTAATAATTTTTTTGCCCATCGGATAAAACTGATGAGACAAAAGAGGATTCTACTAATCAAAAATAAGCAGGGGTTGACTTACAGACACCCAGAGGATATTTCAAGTGAATTCCAGCACTTTTATAAAAACCTTTATAATTTAAATTTAAGTCCAGGGGCTGTACAACTGTCGAGCCCACTGGGACGAGGGTACTCGGTACCAAACCGGGTCTTTACTGGGGAAGTCACGGGTGGTCCTGGTCCGGACCGTGTCCCGGGCCCTGGCAATTAAAAGGGGATATTTACAGTGGTTGTCAGTCGTGACGCCACCCACTTGATGCGGCCAGTGATGGGGGCCGCCGCTGCTGCAGAACCTCCGGGGACGATGTAATGGCAGCTGAGATGGTGTAGTTCCAGTGGGTAGAACTGTGTTCCCCGGGGCAGTAAGGGTTAAGTCTATTGTGAAGTTGGTAGCACACTTAATTTACAGACGCTGCAGGGGTCTCTCCTCAGCGTTGGTGCTGGCAGGCTGTGCTGTGCTGTGGCTCTGCAGGTGGAGATCTTTCTGATGCAATCCTATTAGGAGTGAATCACTTTCATGCAGAAACACAAGGGAAGCTGTTCC
Source organism: Allobates femoralis (assembly GCA_033576535.1). Lineage (NCBI taxonomy): Eukaryota > Metazoa > Chordata > Amphibia > Anura > Aromobatidae > Allobates > Allobates femoralis. The sequence continues at coordinate 364,209,564 of JARQOC010000002.1, forward strand.
AGGGTTTTCCAAAGCTTTACTCTCAGCTCTTCAAGTTACTTTACAGCACAGTTACAGTTCTTACACAGTTCAAGTTCAGTTCTTAGTACACAGGCACATTCTCCCTCTCCGGGTTCCCTTTTGCTCTCTGCATCCAGGCCTCTCTCTCTCTGTGACCCCTCATACAGTCTGTAGTGTCCTTTCCGGACTATTACGTTCTCTTTACTTCGTGTTGTGCGACACTGGACAGTATGGCGGTGACTCGGGCTCCTGTGAGTCCTAAGTTTGTCACTGAGCTGCCTGTCCTTTAGGTAGGGATCTCAATCTGAAACAGACCCCCTGTCGTGTTGTTTGTGGATGCCGGGTAAACTACGGTCCCCTCTAGAGCCGACACTCTACTTTAGCCCAGCCTCCAGCAGTCCTCCAGCACGAGGCTCTACCAGGCTCCTTTCTCTCTGTTCCTCTCGGCATATAGGAGGGCTACTCTGCCTGCAATAGGTTGCTTTAGCTGTGTTTCTAGGGCCCGGGTTACACCATCCCTCTCTGCTCTCTCACACTCCTGGGGATCCAGCTCAGGATAGGCTTTCTCTCTCCTCTGGCTCGCACTGGCTCAGTACAGATTCTGCGTTCCTTCTGCCCTCACTCTTCCAGAACGTGTGGTCTTCTGTCTGCTCAGCTTCAGCTCAACCTGCTGCTGTTCTCTGGCCTGCTCCTCAGCTTCTCTGCTGCTCTTGATCTTTTCTGTTCAGCTCAATGTGGCCTACTTCTGGTCTTTACAGCTCAGCCTACCTTGGCCTACTGAACTCCTTCACTCCTCCCCCTTCCTATATACTGTCAAGTCACCTGACTACAGGTGTGCCCAACCCACTCCTCTAAATCCACCACCCCTCAATCTCATAGAGTATCTAATCTCAGGGCTGGATGTTACCTTCTCTTACACGTGGGTTGTGTGGGCTGTGAGGGTGTTGGTGTGCAACATGTCCTACCTGCCTGGCTGCAGTTCCCTTTTGTGGCCTCCTGGATGCAGGGGCGCCACACTACCCTCTCTGTTGGATATTAACTTTTTTCTGTGTTCCTTGAGCCTTCCCTCTCTGACTACAGAAGAGGTGGATTCTCTTAATTGTTCCTTTCAGAATTCTGAGATTACAGAAGCAGTGAATCCCTCAAAACTGGTCCGGCGTTGTCCGGTATGCCCCTTACAGCCGCGGACCGGATCAGCACACAGGACTGGGGGCTAATATGCCCTCCGGACCGGTGTGCAGCGCACGCAGATGCAGCCGCTGACAGGTCAGGACCGCGGCGCCCGCCGTCCTGACTTATCAGCAGCGGGAACTGTGTGTGCTGCACACCGGACCGGAGGGCATATTAGCCCCCCAGTCCTGTGTGCTGATCCGGTCCGCGGCTGTCTGGGTCATCCCGGACAGCCCTGGACCAAATCACGCTGCAGTGTGAAGCGGCCCTGAGTCTTCATACTCTTCAGTAAGGAATGCCAGCTAAGAGGGCTTTAACCATTCCACACATATCTGTTTCCTCACGTGATGAAACTAGATTTCCTGTCCTTGACTGAGCAAACAGAAATTGTGTAAAATGTCTGAAATTTTAAAGCATGCAAACGGCAAAGCTGATTTTTTTCACACATCTAAGCAATTTCTTAGTAACTCCATCAGCACAGCTCTGCAGCTCTGTACAGCACAAGTGCTCATACAGTGACATCTTCAAGTCCCATAGGAGGAGGAGTCAAAACAATAAAATAATGAAAAATAAAAGTTTTTTTAACAAATGACATTCCCCCACAAAATTTCAAAACATGGGGGTGTTTTGCTCCATTGAAAATAAAACAGTTAAAACAAATAAAAGATACATATAATTGGTATCACCACATTCAGAAAGGCTAGGGTCACATATGCCAATCAGTTTTTCCACTGGTTTCAATAACAAAACTGTTTTTTTAAGGCTGGTTTTTGAGCCTCCTGTGCAGCTATGCGTTTTTCGAACATTTCCAATTTTTGCCAAAAAATGCTAGCAAACACTGATCCGTTAACGAATGCTGCCTATATGTGCCATTTGTTAATGGATCCGTTTCCCATAGGGCCCCATGTTAAAAAATCTGATCCGTTTTTTTTACTGCACCCCAAAAAACGCTGTTTGCAGCATTTTTGGGTCCTGTTAAAAAACGCATAGCAGAGCAGTCACACTTGAATCCAGGGTCCGTTAACTGCATCAGTTATTGGACTTAGAACTCTAAAGTTGTAAAACTGATGCAAATAACGGATCCAGAACTTATGTGTGACCCTAGGCTTAATCTGATTTGTACACTGTGAAGCAGAAAATAAATTCAAAACACCATAATAAATTTTTGCTGCATCATTGCAATAGGAGGCGATCAAATCATCGCATCTACCCAAAAATGGTATTCGTAATAATGTCAGCTCAGGACATAAAAAGAATAAGCCATCACACAGCCCCAGATCCCAAAAAATGGAAATTTTACAGGACTTGGAGAATGGCCACAAAAGCATTTTTTTGTAATTTCTAGCCTTTTTTCACCACTTAAGTAAAAAAAAAAATTACCCATATTTGATATCTACAAACTTATACCGACCAAGGGGCTCCAGATTAGTCTTACCATACACTGTGTGCAGAATTATTAGGCAAATGAGTATTTTGATCACATGATACTTTTTATACATGTTGTCCTACTCCAAGCTGTATAGGCTTGAGAGCCAACTAAGTAAATCAGGTGATGTGCATCTCTGTAATGAGGAGTGGTGTGGTGTAATGACATCAACACCTATATAAGGTGTGCATAATTATTAGGCAAATGCTTTTCCGTTGGGTCAGAAAGAAAGATTTGACGGGCTCCGAAAAGTCCAAAATTCTGAGATGTCTTGCAGAGGGATTCAGCAGTCTTGAAATTGGCAAACTTTTGAAGTCTGATCACCGAACAATCAAGCGTTTCAAGACAAATAGCTAACAGGGTCACAAGAAGTCTGTTGGGCAAAAAAGGCGCAAAATAACTGCCCGTGAATTGAGGAAAATCAAACGTGAAGCTGCCAAGATGCCATTTGCCACCAGTTTTGCCATATTTCAGAGCCAAGAAATATCTTAAGACTGATTTTGCAAAGGTTTTATGGACTGATGAAATGAGTGTGACTCTTGATGGGCCAGATGGATGGACCAGAGGCTGGATCAGTAAAGGGCAGAGATCTCCACTCCGTCTCAGACGCCAGCAAGGTGGAGGTGGGGTACTGGTATGGGCTGGTATCAAAGATGAACTTGTAGGACCTTATCAGGTTTAGGATGGAGTGAAGCTCAACTCCTGGACCTACTGCCAGTCATTTCGCCTTTACCGCCCCCTTGCAGCACAAGAACAGTCTCTGCTCTATGGCACGCCCATTTGGGCATGCATAATTAACACACCGGTGGCAGGGAGAAGCACAAAAGACCTCCTTTTGCGGCTTCTCAAATAATGAGAAGCTGCAGATCCACAGGTAAAAAAAGAACTTTTATAAACTTTACAATAGCGATTTATGGACACACAGGGATGGATAGAAATGGATTACAATGGTGCAGGGACAGGTTAAAAGAGCCTGGGGGCTCATTTTTTGAGGTTAGGTTCCCTTTAACTGGCCAGGGGCATAACTATAAAGGGTAAAGGGTTGCGCTGTAACTTAGGGGGCCCAAAAGATTCCATTTTAAAAGACTATTATATGACCTGTGATAGTTGAGGACCCATTGCAGATTTTGCATTGAGGCCCATGAGCTTTGTTATGCCACTATAGGTAGCTATTCTATGTCCAAAGGGTCTAAGGTTTAACCTTTTCTGAGTGGTAGCCAAAGTGGTTTATGTGTTTCTTCCTTGTCTAAAAAAGAAGGCAATCAGCACATCGGTAGTCAACATTGTATGCACTACAGACAGTGCTTACACTTTTAATATACAAAGAATGCATTGTGCAGCAGATATGAATGAAGATTTATATACGTGACTTCTTACTTCAGCTGTAGTTGAGTAGCTCAGCATTCGTTCTTGACTAACAGTCTATCTGGAAGAACTTGAGAAGATTGAGGGGGTTTATGACTTCTAATGGGACAGGATGAAATCAATGAATTTTAAATCTTACTGTATCCAAATTGCTGCTATCTCTGGATCTGAGAGAACATTTATAAAAAGACCCATCACAATGCAGTGCATTTCAATTTCCATAATGTTTGTCTAATGTATAGAGCTCGGTGTACAGAGTGAGCTCTGTTTCATCTTAAAATGCCTTTTTAATTAATTAGATTCATTAATACAGTTCGTTGTAGCGAAAACTCTTGAGACTTGGAAGAGAAGAAGGGGGATGGAGTCACGAAGAAACAAAAACATTTCATTTCGTTCTTGAACATGCATTTCATGTAAAACTATCTTATTTATGGTAATGTTTGTTTGTTTTACTACTTGATCTTCTATTCCTAAAAGAAGGTCATATGGTCTAATTAAAGATGTTGGCTTTGGACAATCTCTTTTCTTATACCTTCAAAGATCAACTAAAATCTTTTATAAAAACTGTCACTAAGTGTTTAATTTCTATGCAGCACCACCAGATGTGAAATTAAAGAGGTTCTCCTACCAAATAAAAAGAATAGAATTTATAAACATGTTTTCATTATAAAAAGCTCTACCGGTGGCTTAATTTAGACACGCTTTTACTATTAAGGTAGACCCACTTCTACCTTGAGTTGGACAGATTCAGAAAGCTTCCTCTCCATCCAAGTGTTGGCACATAAGAGAAGTGCTGTCTGTAAGGTTCACTTTATTAACTAAATTAAAGGGTTAAGACCCTATCCCAGTATTTAAAAGTTGTAATAATTAAAATATTAGCGAACATCTCCAATTAGAAATGTTTAATTCTCATGATTAGCAATCTCGCTTACCTCATGGCAGCATAGGAATCTGTGGTGCCCCTGCTGTCTGGCTGCCACAAATGGTATTTAAAGTTCATCATTTGTAATGCCATGTCTGGGGAAAATTGAAGCTCCCTGTGGTGAAAGTCTGAAGCATCCAACACAGCCTGATCTACAGCCAGGAAGCTGAGTACTGAAATGCTTGGGTTGGGCTGTGACTCAGTTTCTGGTTGAGGGCTGGGTTAGGGTAGTAAGTCAGAGTAGGGAAGAAGAAGATCCTGGGAGAAGGCAGCAGGAGCTGCTCCAAAGGGACAAACTGCAAAGCAGGGTACCAGTCTCTAGGCTTGCCAGATTTAGAGGGTCTGGTGGCAGAAGCAGGAGGCTGAATGGGTTATTTGCTAACCAGCCACTTAAGTGTAACTTTACAGGGCATCAGTAGTATAGAGGGTCTGGACCTGCTATAGAGGCATGGTCCCATACTACCAGCCTTGCAGGAGGTAACCCACAGCTACATATTGGGATAGGATCTTGGATAGGGAAAATACCCCTTTAACCCTCTTGTTCATCACAGTTGTGTAAATAAATGAGCAGGGGTGGGAGCTTTGTTTATAAACCTAACCTAACAACCAGCCCCACACATATGGGAAGAGTGATAATATGTTAAACCCAACATGGAGGTGGAGATACAGTGATGGATCATAATTATAGTACACTAGCTTAGATTATTCAATTTTAAAAGCAACAAAACCAGCTTATATCCTGATAGACATCCCCTTTAGCCATTACATGATTTCCATTAGTGAAAATGTCCTCCACAAAAGTGTTTTTTATAGTCATACTTTCGAATGGTAGACCTACCTTTCCCCTTTTAATGCAAAATTCCCTAACTTGGTATAATATTATGTATTTAGGCCTCCTGCAATTTAGAAAATAGCACTCATTCCTTGATTTTTTTTTTAAAGATTGATCCTAATGTTAAGGAATTGCTTACAAGGCAAAAAGTATTATTTCCTGTAACCCCTGTAAAATTTGCCTACATATAAGTAGGAGCATAGGAGACACAAACAATATTGGTAATATTTCTTCCTGTCTTTCCAGGATTCTTATTGCACCAGGTGATCAAATGGTTTCAGTGACTATGAGTAAAATCTTAAGTCTACTTGGTTACACCATAAATATGGTCAAATAGATTACAAGCTTTACATTCTACAGCTAGGAAAGCTGAACCTAATTTTTATACAGTTATGTGTCTTATTGTCCATAAGTGATCACTATCTTGCATACAATATCCCTCATTGTAAAGCGTAAATGTCCTTTCTGACATGAAAATAACATTTATCACTAGCTTTCCTCTCTTTAAGCTCTGTCTCCAATTTCCAATTAACTCTCAGCTAGTGGGTGGAGACTAGCTGATATGATGCCTACCAAACACAACATACAGATATAAGAAAATATGTGCAAAGAAAGCCATGCACTACAAAACTGTGCGTGGTGAAATTGCAGTCACCTAATATCTTCCTGGGGCAGCCGGTTTAACCGTGGTGCATCTCAAAAAAGCAAGTCTATGGATATTCAGTAAAAAAGAAAAAAACACTGCACTTACCGGTTTTCAGTGCACGCTGTATTTATTCAGAACAGGGTTACATCGGTGTGGGTAGGGGGTGCGGGAGCCGGACTATGGCTTGCCGTTTCGTACAAACTTTTACCTCCACGGGTCTTGTCCTTCCACAGGTTCTGAATCAGGACTTGTCGAAGTACAAGTTTGTACGAAACGGCAAGCCGTAGTCCGGCTCCCGCACTTCCTCCCAGCACCCCTCCCCGCACCGATGTAACCCTGTTCTGAATAAATACATCCAGCACTGAAAACCGATGAGTGCAGTTTCTTTTTTCATTTTTACTTAATACAGATATAGGAAAGATTCCTGCTCTCTTGTACACTTTTATGTATCTATGTACAAGTTTCACCAGGAATTTGTTTAAAACTAGTCTTGAGCAGATATACAGCAGCAACAGCATGGAGGACATTATACAACAATACTGAGAAGTGTAGCTGTGAAAATAGTACAAAAGTTACTGAAACAAAAAACAACATGCTTCTCTATCTTTTTGCTACTCTTAATTCTTTCTCTTTCTACTCCTATCTTCTCCAAAGCCAGTTGTTATCTATAGTGGTAGTGGCAACTGGTAGTGTTGCGTCCCAGGGTGTGGGGTACTCGGGTATCAGGTGGCAAAAGGGTTAATCGTGTCACGGAGAATGGCGGCCGCGCCTGATCCCGTATCCTGGGGGCTATGCTCTTGAAAAGGAATTATATATACAGGGGAGTATTTACAGTTTATACATGTCGTGACGCCACCTGCAGTACCTGGTGATGTTCACCAGCGCCGTCACAGTCATCTGGTGGTCGATGGTATTGTGGCAATGATGGTGTAGTCCTCCGCAGGCAGGACTGGGACCTCCGGGGCAGTGTAGTGTGAAGGGACACGTTATAGTGGAGCTGAGATTGTTTAGGGAGAGCTGAGTAGTCTATAGAGGATACTGGGAGCAGAAAGGAAGAATGCACACACGCTGAGAAGTTTCTTTTACCTTTTACTGAGGTCTTGAGCAGGTAAAATGTCCAGGGCACCGACAGGTGATAGGGTTGCGCAGTGGGTTCCCACAGCAAGTGAGTATAAGGCCTCCTCTGCTTGTGTATTTGTTGAAGCACATTCTGTTGTAGCCTGACTTGCCTCCACTCCTTTCCTTGTCTGTTTCCCTCTCCTCTTGTGCCGTCTCCGGGATAACCCTCTCTGGACACTGCAGCGACCTGCTGTTCCTGGCTCCCTCTCTTGACCCTCCTGGAAGACCGGGTAACTGTAGCTTCCACAGTGTGACGGGGTTTTCTGTGAGCCTATAGTTCCTCACAGGTGCGGATCCCCAATGTCCGGCATCTTTCCTGGGACGAACTTCCTCCAGCTCCTATAAGGGCGAACTCCCTCCGGCTCTTTGCTCCCTTCTCTCCTCTGGGCTCCCTGCCTTCAGTCCCACTTAGGTTGGCAGGATGCTGAAGGGCCAATCCGGGTCTCTGGCTCGGTACTAAACGCAGCACCGATCACCAGGACTTCCTTGCAGCTCTTCTACACACTCTGACTAGCTCCTCCCCAGCAGCAGTATATATAGGGGATCTTGCCTAAGGTCAGCAAGTGGGGCTCCCCCTACTGTACCGGGGTGGAAGGTGTTGTTCGTAGTAGGTACCTGCTGTGGAAACCCAGCTGCGCATTAGAGAGATCTGTGGTTATCTGCGTGAGCAGGGTGCCACAGTAGTTCATCTCATTTTGAAAAAAGATAAATTTTAGTAGTTTCTCAGCATGAATAATGAGTCAAGTGGTCGAAGTTGAAGATGCTCATAACTGGAGAAAGAAGCATATTTGTCTAATAAGATATATTACAACATTTCTAATTTTAGCTTTTATTATTGATTTATGCAAAATTTTTGAAATGAAAGTGACTTTTAGAAACTGCTATTAACAATAAATTCATGCATATAAATCTTGTCAGTAACTTTTTAAGCTTAACTTTTTCAGTTTAAAAGGCAGATATTCTTATTAAAACTAAACCAGGTAAGCTCTGACAGATTGGTGGGCATGTATTCCTTAATTTCCCATAAATAATTTCATATATATGTCTAGTAGAGATGGTTAAATCTTGGAAATTTGAATTCACTGGGCTTAATAATTTTTTCCAAAAATTTGATTCACAGTGATTCTTAATATTGTGAAGCCTCTAACTGCCTAGAAAAAACATGTGCAAGGCTGGTTTCACACTGGTGTTCCCCTCCGCAGCGCTCTGCGGAGGGAAACCGCCATGTGAGCGCAGCCAGCGCAAGCCCCTATCTTTATAATGGGAGTACACGGTGCTGCGCTTGACTGCTCATGACCGTGCGCTCCCATTCACTGCAATATGTGATTTGTACGCAGGTGAATGCCTGCGTACAAATCACACACTCTTGTCCGCACCAGGAATGCGACATGTTGCATTCCTGGTGCGGATGAGAGTGTGTGATTTGTGCGCAGGCATCCGCCTGCGCACAGATCACATATAGGAGTGAATGGGTGCGCACGGCGGTCTGCAAGCATCTGCAGACCGCCGTGCGCTCCATTATAAACATAGGGGCTGCCGTCTGCATGCAGATGCTTGCAGATGCCTCCGCAAAACGCTACGGAGGCATCTGCAAATCTGAAGGCAGCCTAAAAGAGATAACAGGTGCAATTAGGTACTGAATAGTGATTAGCTAAGTTTCCCCAAACATGTTCGCTAATTTCAAATTCAGCATGAACATTGACAAAAGCAGTTTATTAAAAAAAATTGCTGAATGTGGCTTCGTTCAGGAAAAAACTTTGACATTTAAAATGGCCCTTAGGCCACGTGCACACACTGAGTATTTGCCGAGTTTTTTAACTCAGGATTTATAGCCAAAACCAGGAGTGGATAATTAAATACAGAAGTGGTGCAGGTGTTTCTATTAGACTTTTCCTCGGATTGCTCCACTCCTGGTTTTGTCTACAAATCCTGAGGTAAAAAACTCATCAAATACTCAGCGTGTGCACGTGGCTTAAGACTTTTCCTAAGTCTTTGGGGACAAAATACTTGGCGGAAGACCCACTGGCTGAAAACAACACCTAATCTTACGGTTAGGAGTTTTTTTTAACAAGTCTAGCATTTTCTTTCAACCTGTAGAATTTTTGGGGCTTTAAAGGGAACCTGTCAGGTCATTTTTAGCTCCTAACCTATCACTATCTGTCCCTGCACCTTCCTAGCACATCCCTAACCAGCCCTGCTCACCTAATAGTGTCCTATATTGCGTGTGAAAAATGACTTTGATACTCACATTTTTGCATGCAAATGCAGAATCCAGACTACAGTCTATAGCCTAAATAGGTGGTCTCCAGGGCTCCATCTCCCCTCATCACTGCTATTATAACACCTCACTGGGAGTGAGAATTCATTCTCCTGCAAAGTACCAATTTGAAATTCCTACCTCCTCCTTCCGGGTATGATTCACCGGCTGGGCGTCATTTCTGTTCCGTTGCATTGTGGGTGATTATTGGGTGTGTGGCCCGGCTTCAATATTCACATTGCGCATGCTCCGGAGCTGGCCTGTACAGTCTCACAATGCACCAGACCGATATCTGGCTGGTGCATCATACTCAAAAGAAGGAGGTGGGAATTTCAAATCAGAAGCACGCTGGAGAATGAATTCTCACACCCAGCGGGGTGTGATTACAGCAGCGAGGAGGGGAGGTGTAGCCCTGGAGACCACCTATTCAAGCTACAGACCATAGCCCAGATGCTGTATTTGCATGCGAAAATGTAATTTTTCACAGTCAATTTAGGACCCTATTAGGTGAGGCAGGGATGGTTAAAAAGAACCTGGTACTTTGCAAAGTGAAAGCACCACTGAATGCAGTGTGTATGCTGCATTCAGGAAAGGTGTCTCCAATGTCTCTACTCCCCCTGTAACTCTAAAAAAAACAGTCTGTAAAGTTGTGAGTATACTTCTCTTATTTCACAGTCCTCGCTGCTCATGGGGTCTTCCCTTCCTCCTGCCTCTCTGTGCCACCTCCCAGCTGTGTGGGTTGGGTCCCGGCTGCTGGAATGGTGCATGCGCGGGAACGTCAGTGCCAGAGCCCGCCCTGCTAAAGATTATGCTGCATACAGAGACATGGGAGACACCTTCTCTGAATGCAGCTTACATGCTGCATTCAGTGGTGCTTTCACTTTGCAAAGCACTAGGGGGGTGACAGACTCTCTTTAAGTATGTGCTAGGAATGTGCAGGGACAAGTAGTGATAGGTTAGGAGGGAAAAACGACCTGACATGTTCCCTTTAAAATAATTTTTGCAAGTGTTTTGGAAACTATGTCAGATGTGGCAGCAGCTATTAAAGGGAACCTGTCACCCGATTTTAAGGCCCTACACTATCTCTAACTGTCCCTACACCTTCCTAGTAGCTCCCTATCTATCCCTTTCTTAACTAAAGTGTCCCTATGAAAGCTGTGTAAAATAAGTATAAACTTACTGCAGTCCCCGTGGTTGGGGGACTGGGTAGGCGTGGCCTCAGTTCCTCAGCACACCTCCGTCTTGTAATGCACGCCCCGCTGGGCGGCATTATTCTGGGTCCACTCAGCCCCATTAATTGGAATCTCCCGCCCTCTACACCTCTTTGCTTCGGCCGGGCGTCACATCCGGTGGGTGCATTATGGACCTTCACGTGATCAGCCCTAGTGCATTCTGGGTCCGATCACGTGATCGGCCCCAGTGCATTATAGGCTTGATCACGTGATCGGCCCCGGCTTCAATAAGCGCATTGCGCATGCGCGGAGCTGCACATTTAAGAGAGCTCAAATGTAGTTTTTTTTTCAACACCAATCATCGCAGATGGGGCGCGGACTACAGAACGCTTGAGGCACGCCTACGGGAAATCATAGGCAACGCTTTTTCCATCATTATCGTGCTGTCACACACCACAACACAGAAATATTGCCTTAAGGATTGCGGCTGATTACTGAGCACTGTTCAGGAATTAAGCGACGGCCGAGGGGCGATTTATCGCTGCGAAATTGCCAAATCACACGCCGTAACCGTGAGGCAATTTCACGGCGATTGCTCTGACATATCGCCATTAAGATTTCCAGGCGATATTTCGGCGTGTGACGGTACCTTAAAAGATGTCATCTTCTTCCTCACCCCAAATTGAGGGATTTTCAGCACCAGACCCGGAGCAGTCCACACAGGACACATATATCACCTGTAGCTCAACCATGCTTCTTGCATTGAGCCTCATATGCAGAGAGGTCAGGATGCAGTGCTGGGCTCTGATGCCATAGGAGGTTCTGAGAAGGTCACAGTCAGGAGGTGAGCCATTCTTCATGCAAGCCGGGAGCAGTTTATGTTAGGAGGACGATGAGGATAAGGATGAGAAAGAGGAGAATTAGTAGAGGCAGAAGGCCCTGTTTCCCAGTCTTGTGTAGCACCCCCGCCAGAGGCCTTCAACTGGGAGAATGCCATGTGGGGACCCCTACCCACTCTAAGCATCTATCCAATATGGCATGAACCACCCTGGCTCTTTCCTCTAGGTGATTAAGCTTGTCGAGGCAAATGCCCGAGAGAGGTTGCATCGGCCTATGATCAATGACACATGGTGGTGGCATTCATCCAGTAGAGGGGATTTGGCTTCATAGCCGAAGGAGGTTACTGGTCATCCATGCTATGTCAACTGGTCCAAATTTTTGCATGACCATCTTCCCAAAAGACTCTGTACAATCTATGTTGGGGAGGTGGTCACCTTAAGAAGGTGATAGGCATCAATGGATGGTTAATTGATGCCCCTGGAGGAATAGCCCCTGCAACCCCCTGAGACTGTCCGGTAGCGGAGTACCATGAGGATTGGCTACCTCTATCCTAAGCAGCACTGAGAAAGCTGTGAGAATTTTTACTCCAATTAAAGGGGACATCTCTCAAAAAGGCATGCTGTTGGGTCGTTGGCTCATCCCTCAATTGGCATTTTGTCTGGAGAAGGACTTTTTTCAGTTGTTTTGAATGTTTTCAAGATTTACTTACCATTGCACAAGATACTAGAATCCTCACCTCTGCAGGTGATGAAAGTAGTACCTGTGCAATGCTAAGGAAATTCTGAAAACTTGCACTGTTTTCAAACCTTGAGGACTAGTTTGCCCTAGAAGTCTCTGTGGAAGCAGCCAGGGAACAGGAAGAATCCTTGAGCCCAGTCATGACAACTGCAACTCTCCTGGACCCTCTTAGGCCCCATGCCACGTTGCACTGTTTAATGCTTTTTTATGCAGATTTTGTGAATTTGCTTCAAAATCTACATGTCTATCCTGAGGCAGCAAAGTCTATGTATGACTGCTCAGAAATGCTGTGCCCATGTTGCTTTTTTTTCTTTGCACATGTGGTCCAGATTTATTTTTTTTCTGCCTCAAAATCTCCACAAAATCTGCAAAAAAAAACAACAACACGTTGGCACAGCCCCTTTTGAACTCTCAAACTTTGTTGTCTTCAAGATAGACATGCAGATTTTGATGCAGATTCTCAAACTCTGCTTCAAAAGATGAATGAAACAAAATACTGTGGGTATGGGACTTTACAACATACATCATATACTGTGAGAGCAGGCACATGTGAGAGTGCCATCACAAACATTACTGCAGTTCAGACTTGAGGGGTCACACAGGGGCTATCCCGCAAGTTTGAACTACACTGCATTCCTTAAATCACCACACCACACATGCGATGTCTCACAATATTGCCAATATATATCCGCTACATCTCATGCGATATCATGGCTCTAATGAGACAGCTTGTGTTATGAGTGCTGATGCCACAGAGCAGGGCCGGCGTCAGCACGTGGCGCACTTGGGCAAGTGCCGAGGCCCTCCACAGCTGAGGGGGCCTACTCGCCATCAGGGAAAGACCGCCCTGATGGGAAGGGGCCCATTAGTGACAGAAAGCGCTGATGATGGCAGGCCCCGCAGCTAAGTGCAGCTCGCGCTGTAGTGATATGTGTCAACATTGCTAATATGCATGCAATGCAAATTAGCCTAGTAGATGCACAAGCAGGGCAGCGGCACAGGTGGCAGTGTCCTCTCGGCACTCTGCCTGTCACTTCCGGGTTCAGTGGAGCTCAGCTTACAGAGTGGCTGAGCTCCCCCTTACCAGGAAGTACTGACTCTGTAGAGATGCTGGGTGCAGTGTGAGGAGTTTGCAGAGTGCACAGCACTGCTGAGGAGAGCGAGGGATCCTGGAGCAGTTAAGCGCCAGGGGCTGAACAGAGCAGACAGCCTGGGTGGGGGGCACATAGTGGGGGTGGGAGAGCAGTATGAATTGGGGGGGCCCACATGAGGGGAGAGCATCACTAAAAATGTGCCACAAAGGGGGGAGAGGCAGTATGAACGGAGTGGGGGCACAGGAGGGCAGAACATCACAAAAAAGGTGCCACAAAGGGTGAGAAGCAGTATGAATTGGGGGTCTCATGGGGGGAAAACATGAAAAAGGGGAAGAAACAGGATAAATCGGGGGGGGGGGGGGGCCCACATGGGGGAGCGCATCATGAAAAAGGGGCTACAAAGGGGGAAGAAGCAGTATGAATCGGGCGGCCCACTTGGGGGTGAGAGCATTACGAAAAAAAGTGTCACAAAGGGGGGAGAAGCAGTATGAATGGGGGGGGGTGAGAGCAAGGAGAGAGAAGAAATAGAAGAAATATAAATCAAGGGGGGTCACATGGGTGAGAAACAGTATGAATGGGGGGCACATGGGGGTAGAAGTAGTATGAATCAGGAGGCACATGGGGGGAGAAGCAATATGAACCAAGGAGATGCAGTATGGAAAAGGGGGAATGCATATTGGGAGAGCAGTATGAAATGAGGGGACACATGAGGGGCTAAATATATTACATGGAGCATGTGCAGGGCTGTATATATTATTTGGAGGATGTGTTGGGCTATATATATATATATATATATATATATATATATATATATATATATAAAAAACTAAGAGCAGCACTTTATCCTTTATAAGGGTGGTGGAAATCAGTCCAGGGCTATGTTCCTTCACCCCCCTATACAGACCAATAAACGACTGCAGCACTCCAAAAAGATGTAATATGCCTTTAATGGCCTTCGGGCATCCTGTGGTGGACGTTTCGGTCCTCATACCTTCTTCCAGCAATATATATATTATTTGGAAGCTACAACTGGACTGGCACAGCCTCCAAATAATATATACAGCCCAGCAGCAGCCTCCATGTAATATATATATAACCCTGCACACCATCAATATTATATACACAGCCCACTCTGGAGCCTCTATATTATATATACACAGCACGTGGCTTCTACCTTAATATTCATGAATCGTAGTATGTTTTAAAGGGGCCCACTTAGACTGTTTTGGCAGAGGCCCCCAAAAACCTGGAGCCGGCTTTGCCACTGAGGTTATCTCAGGTCACTCAGTGGGATTCACTACTGTGTGATACCCACTGTGTAACCTGAGACAACCTGAGGGTAATCACAGCTTGTCACACATGCAGTGCCTGCTGTCCCACTATCTGGGGGATGGAGTCACTGATCTTTACCCTCATATGCTGGGACTACTTCACCATTTATTTGGGTTTGATAATTTTTTTCGGGGTTTTTCTAATTATTTTTTATTTTTTTGTTGGGGGGTTGGGTAAAATGGAACACTTTAAACAAATGGATTTGAATAAAAAAATGAAAAAGGGATGTATTGGGATTCATTTTCAAATAAAATATTTATTGGTGTGGTTATTTGTGTCCTTGCTCACTTGGTTTTTAATATCAGCTATCTGATTGACTCCTCAACATTACTAACCAATGGCCTTGCTTCCAGCTGACATTACCCAGATGGGATCAACTCAAACTACTATCCTTTTTGCCAATGCACCTGGGCAGTGAGAGAGCCAGGGTGAAGTGCAAGGAGTTGTGAATCCAATCGTGGCGCGACTCCTGGGATGGCTGGGGCTGCTAATTTTTTTTCAAGGTTTATTTTAAAGATTTACTCAACTTTTCCATTGTTCAAGTGGGTGGCTGGATGGATAGATAGGTGGATGTAAATTAGAGATAGTTTATAAATAGATGGACAAAATAGAAAGCACAGATAGATCTCAAACAGCTATATTATGTCCCCCCATACATTGCAAGCTGGTACCTTTTAGTGCCTTTCATGTTGCACTAAAGGGTGTTTTAGCCTGGTACTTAGCTTTAAAAAACTAATTAATAAATAAAAAAATGCAGTGGGGTACCCCATATGTTTCTTTGCCAGCTGGTGCATAGCAGACAGCTATCACCTGCAGACCACTGCTGGTGGCGTTATGTTGGCTGTAATCAAAATTGGGGGGGACCCCACAACACTTTTTTTCATTTATTTATAATTTTTATAGTAATATAATTCCAGTTTGGTTTCTCTGTGGGCAGCCAATCACAGACGCTGGCACAGAAGGTGGGTGGGGCTTGCTCTGTCTTTAGCCAATCAAGAGGGTTTGTGCTTGTTCACACCTACCCTTTTCTGTCCATCCTGTTCTGTTTCCTTCTCCTGATTTGAAGCAGTCCAAATGCTTCTAATAACTCCTATCTCTTAATTTCTCCCTGCTGTGAGTCTATGCGCTGTCTTCTTGCAACTTCTTCTGCTCCTACCTGGTTCATTTTCTGGCACTTTGAATGGTGCACATTTCAGTGGACCAGGTTTGATATGACCAAAGTCTGATGAGATATCATCTAAGTGTGATATCTTTAAGTATAATATGAGAAATATACCAGAAATAGTCCAGAAATTGGTCAGAAGGTAAGAGTTAACACTGTCTACTAAATATACTTGTCTTTCTTTTCTTACCCTGTTCTTTCACCAAGCTCACATTTGCCCTCACAGTTTTTGCTCCACTAATCCTAAGATCTCCTTTGCTATCCCCAAACCCTAGCACCCTCTAATTATATAATTATCTCTCCCTCCCTCTTATCCCCCCACCTCACCTCATCTACAGACCTGCTCCTTAACCTCAGATCTCTACAATATAAAACAAGCTAGTCACTCTCCTTCCCCCCACCTGCTCTCCCTTTCTCTGCTTTTTCTCACTGCTAGTGACATATCTCCTAATCCCCCTCACCTCATACTTTCCATTAATTCTCATCCCTATCCCTTTAAAAATAAGATAAATGACTGCAATCTCTCACACTTAAAGATGTGCCCCTGACCCCCACCCCCCTGCTCCCTCTCTATGCAGCACTTTGAAATACCCACTCCATCTGCAACAAACTACATGGGATCTATGACTTCTTTACCTCCCGCAACTTTTCCTTGCTGGGCCTCACTGAGACATTGCTGACTGACATCCTCTGACACATCTTCCCCTGCTACACTGAGCTATGGCAGCCTCCACTTTACTTTGTCTTGCCCTGGCAACAGACATGGTTTAGGAGTGGGCTTCCTCCTTTCTACCAACTTCATCTTCAACCCAATCCAACCTCCACCGTCCATTATCCTCCCTCCTTTTGAAGTGCACTCTGTCCGTATCTACTCTCCCTCTAATCTCCAAATGGCCATTATATACCGACCTCCTGGCTCTGCCACTGCCTTTATTGACCAATTCTCCACCTAACTTCTTCACTTTCTCTCTGCTGACATTTCCACCATCATCATGTGTGACTTCCATATGTTAACTGACACCCGCCAGTCAGCCTCCAAACTCCTGTCACTTACTTCATCCTTTGTAAGAATATGATTTAGCGGTCTTGTAGAAGCGCTACTAAAGCTCAGGCACCAGGATGATAGGGTTTATGAACAGCAATCTTTATTTTCCCCTCACAGCTCCACAACATGTTTCAACTGCTCAAGGCAGTCTTCCTCAGGTAGTGTCAAGGAAGACTGCCTTGAGCAGTTGAAACATGTTGTGGAGCTGTGAGGGGAAAATAAAGATTGCTGTTCATAAACCCTATCATCCTGGTGCCTGAGCTTTAGTAGCGCTTCTACAAGACCGCTAAATCATATTCTTACAAGCTTCTATTCCCCTTGAGGGATCAGCGGCTGGAGCAGCACAGCGAGGGCACAGTGGTGAAGGATCTGGCGTTCCCTAGGTAAAAAGCAGTGACGCACATCCGGGACCGGCGCCACGTGACCGGAAAGGTCCTGTACGGACAGCTGGGGACCAGCGAGGTCGAAGGAGCGGAGCGTGCATATTGCCGGGGGTCCCCCATATATCAGAGGCTATTACACCGGGTTGTGCAGGTCGTGCACAACCAAAACAGGTGAGTGGCCACCTGTAATAACGCCATATTAACTGAGCTATAGTGATCCTACACATGCGCTCCTTCTCTCCCTTTTTTTTTCTTACTTCATCCTTTGGACTTACTCAGTGGTCCTTAACAGACACCCACAAAGATAGACATAAATTAGACTTTATCTTTGCCTGTTTCTGTTCCCTATTTAATCTCACAACCTCACCTCTCCTCCTATCTGACCAACACCTACTCACTTTCTCATCCTTGTCCTCCTCACCAGACCCTCATGCCCAACTACTAGCACACCCTCAGAGAAACATCTAGAAATTCACACACTCTTTGAATCTATTCTATCCCTGTCTTCCATATCTTCACTCCACGACACGGACAGGAACACTACTTTCTATAATGCCACCCTCACATCAGCCATTGACTAGGTTGCCCCTCTCGTGCATGGAAAAGCATGACAAATCCCACCTCCTCTCTACCATTACAAACCTTAAAGCCTTAACTTACCTCTTCAACCTTCCACTCTGCTTTCAAAAAGGCCACCATCATGCCCATTCTTAAACAGCTAAACCTTGATCCGACTGCTATGCCCAATTATCTCCCCATATCGCTGCTCCTATTTTCTTCCAAACTCCTTAAGCAGCATGTCCATGCTCAACCTTCTTCCCACCTCTCATCTAACTCTCTCCTTGACAACCTCCAATGTGGCTTCCAGTCCCAACATTCCACCGAAACTGCCCTGACCAAAATAACTAATGACTTACAGCCAAAGCTAATATACAATTCTCCATCCTCTTCCTTCTAGACCCGTCCTCTACCTTCAACAGAGTTGACCACTGCCTCCTGCTACAGATTCTATTTTCCCTTGGTGTCAAAGACCTTGTCTATCCTGGATATCCTCATACTTTTCTGACCACACATTTAGCGTTTCCCACTCCCACACTACTCCTTATCCCACCCACTCTCTGTTGGAGTCCCGCAAGGCTCTGTCCTGGGATCCCTATTTTTCTCTATCTATATCCTTGGCCCTGGACAACTCATGAAGTCCAATGGCTTCCAGTACAACCTGTATGCTGATGATTCTCATATGTACTTTTCAGGCCCAGAAGTCAACTCTCTGGTGTCCAGAATCCCAGAGTGTCTGTCAGCCATATCCTCCTTCTTCACCTCTCGCTCCCTGAAGCTCAACATGCATAAATCCAAACTTATTATCTTTCCTCCATCTCATGTATCTTCCCTACATGATCTACTTATCATGGTAAATGGCATCATACTGTTTCCCACACCTGAAATCTGCTGCCTTGGAGTAACTCTAGACTCCTTCAAACCCCACATCCAAACTCTTACCACCTGCTGCTGCCTCCAGCTCAAAAATATTGCCAGAATCTGTCCTTTCCTCAGCTCTCAATCTACTAAAATGCTTGTACATGCCCTCATCATCTCCTGTCTTGATTACTGCAACATCATCCTCTGAGGCCTCCTTGCTAACCCTCTTGCATCTCTCCAGTCTGTCCTCAACTCTCCTGACCGACTAATCCAACTCTCTCCTCATTACTCCCCTATTTCTCCTATTTGCAAATCCCTCCACTGGCTTCCAATTCCTTAAAGAATACAGTTCAAACTACTAACACTGACTTACAAGGCCATCTATACCGTGTCCCCTCCCTATATTCTGAAGTAATATCCCAATATCTTTCTTCATGTAAACTTAGGTCTTCCCAAGACTGCCTCCTCCCCTCCACACTTATTCCTTCCTCAGCCTGCAATAACCACGTTACTGCCTCACCACTTCTGGAGCTGTCCCCCCCCCCGACCTACTGTCTCCTCCCCATTGTCCTGCAGAATGTAAGTTTGCAAGGGCAGGGTCCTCTCCCTTCTGTACCAGTCTGTCATTATTAATTTATTTAATGTAAACTCTATCTATTATTTTGTATGTAACCCCTTCTCATATACAGCCCCATTAAATTAATGGAGCTATATAAATAAATAATAATAATAACAGGCTGTGAAACTTGACAACATTTTTCCTTACACAAGGCCAATACTTAAAATGTCACATTACCTCTCCGCCACCCAATTTTTTCTTTATTATACTGACCTTTGTCTAACTCCGAAGATCAGCTATAATCATTAGAGATAAACATTAAGGCACATTAGGAAGGATAATATAATCTTTTCATATCATCCATTAAATTTTCTTAAAATCTACAGTTGTAAGATCAGAATTCAGTAAGTAGTTAAATTTACCACGTATTTAAAATTTTTAATTTGCAAGGTCTGTCCCTAATTTGCAATATTGATCAGTTGAAGCTGCAGCTCACATTGGAGCCGTGCCGAACACAGGCAGGACAGCGCAACTCATTTCATCAAAGAAGGAGGGGAAAATTCAAAAGGTTCTGACAAAATAAATAAAAATATAAAGATTTGCCAAGAACACCCACTGAATCAATATCTCTAATCTGTAGGGAGTTGTGCTAGCAAATGGTTTTCCTGCAGTGTGGTGTGTTCATATATATAAATATATGAGGGGATATAGCACAAAAACATATAAAAAAGAGTCCGTTAAAATGCTCCTACAAGCATAGTCCTAACATGACTAAGTGCTACTTGACAAAATAATGAATTGTATCTTTTTCAACTATTTTCCCAAGGGCATTTATAGTAAAAATGTGTTGAGGATATCAATTTCTTTCTACTAACCAAACACAACACGTACACAACAAAGTCATAATATATTGCAGGTTTTACATTTAAAAAAATATATATGTGAATATACTGTAACAAACTTAATCAACAAGTTTTCAAATTCTTCAAATGAACACTCATACATTATTTCAAATTATATTATTAAAGCTCCACTCCAGCATTTTATTTCAGTGCTGGAGTGGCACTTTAGATAAAAGCCCCTGCCTCTGGTCTTATACCCTCTGGCTTCCCCTTTAACCACAGCCACTCTGGTCCTGTGACGCCATCTCATGCCCAAAATGTATGACTGGCCAAAAGTCACAGGTTGTGTCACAGGCATTTAATGCATCTCTATGTGAGCCAGAAAAAGGCCAGAACAACGCCCTCATAGAGATGTAATGATTTGTGACCTCCGACACGCTCGATGAAACACTGAAGCTACCGCCAGGTCAAACATCACTAACTGAAGCGCTGCTGAAGAAGAGTGAAGGCGTCATTAGGTGAGTATAACACTAGGAGCAAGGGACTTGCATTTCAAGCACCACTGCAGAGGTGCAGTAAAGAAAACCCTGGAGTGAAGAGATTTAAAAAGTAAGTCTATTCATGAATATGCCAGAATGCAGAGAGATTTATTTCTGGGGTTCCATAAATTTGAGAAATATTTTATATACACAGGAGGTGATTCGGTAGTAATATTTAAAATTGTACATGACTTCTTATGGCATTGGTGTCTTGGTGCCAAGTTTGGTGCACATTATTTATCCTAATAGCTTCTAGTATGAATAAACCCAGTAAACCAATATGACTTACTAGTGTTCTCTGAATTATCTATTTTGCCTGAATTGTCACTTCAGTGAGGAAGTGAGAAACTCTAATACCACCCAATAAGGGTAGCAATCCTTAAAGTCATAATTGACTGTTTAACAAGCCTTTTAATATGACTTAGGATTTGTGCCAGATCAGAACCCCAAACTGCAGACGATGTGTTTTGGGGTAAATGCGCCTCATCAGTGCAGTGTGTGGGAATTCTGATCTGGCTGCATGAGAGGCGAAGACAGGGTCTGGGGACTAGCTATTCTATTCATGGAGAGGAATCTGCCTGCCGGCATAAGAAAACAGATAAGATGATAAGGAGACTTATAGCCACAATGCTCTATTGCATAGCATTGCGGTTATACGTCTCCTTTTCAGCTTATCTGTCTCCTTATGCCTGCAGATTCCTCTATATGAGGAGAATAGTTAGTCCCCAAGACCTATTTTAACTGAGTGTTATGAGCTGAGCTGAGATTGAGAGAGCTGAGAATTTTGCTGGTGTGGCACCCCTGAGACCAGGTGGCCACAAAGGGAAGTGCTGCCAGGTAAGGCAAGACAGTTGACAAAACACCCACACAGATGTACACACCGACCCTACGCCTAGGACTCTAGGTTGGGAAAGGGGTGCCAGGTGTTAAGAGAAGTGGGTGGAGTGTAGGTGAGCACTGACAAGGTGGGTGGAAAGACCAACACAATAAAAACCCGGGAACACACAGCTAGAACAGAATGTTGGAAGAAGAACAGAACAGTGAGAGAGTTTTCCCAGGAGGTTTTGGGTTCCCTGGAGGCGCAGAATCCTGTGAGGCATAGCCAAGAGGAGAGAAAGCCCACTCCATAGCCTGGAGGTGACAGGAAGGAGAAAGAGACTAAAAGAGACCCCACAGCTGAGAAGGTGGGAGGACAAGGGCCCGGCAGCCGCACACATCTTAGCTGACCAGAGGAACCTTGAGATGAAACACTGACTGACAGAAGGAGCCTGGTGTGCCCAAATATCTGAACCTAGGACACTGGAGGCTAGGCCATGACCAGAGAATCGGCTCTGAAGAGGTGACCGGGGATAATCCAGACCCTAATCACGAGACTCACCGGTGTGGGCAGGTGCTTTATGACCTGCAGCCTAACTTTTCACCACGGTCTAAAAACAAAGTTGTCATACTAGGACTGGTGACCCTGACTGAGAGGGAAACATTCACCTGTGAGTCCGCAATGACCAGACTGAACCTGTGGGTGAGGTACTACGTTGAGACTGAGAGGCCTGAAAGGACTTTGAGGGAACAACCCAGAAACGCCACCTGAGCTGCACAGTTTGAGTTGCCCGGAGCAGAGTAAATTGTGTGAACTGTTCTGAAAGAGCTGTGAACTGTTGTAACCTGCTGTGAAAGACCTAGTAAAGTACCAAGTAATGATGAGGCCAGGGCTGTCTGGGGGTACTCGGTCACCGGGTCTGCTGAATAGGGAGTCACAGGTGGACGGTATCCCGGTGCCGTGCCCTGGGGATCATTTGAAGGGGGTTGTGAGGGAATTATTTACAGGGGGACGTGACGCCACCTGTAGTGTCCGGTAATTTGGTACCAGCGCTGCCAGCCAGCCGCTGAGGTGATGGAGGGGGCAGCAAAGTGTGGTACAGCTCCCCACAGGTGGAGCTTTACCTCAGGGCAGCAATAAAGGAAGATGGTGAGGGAGAGCAGTGAAGGAGGAAGATGGTGGGTTATAGCCGATGAACAGTCACACATACACACAGGGATAGTTGTTCCGGTACCTTTTACTGGTAGTCACAAAACAGGTACAGTTCTGAGTAATAACCAGGTCCCTGGTGCAATTTAGGATCAACTCTTTAGAAAGATATGAGGCCTCCTTTATCTCTATTCTTTCTCTTGAGGGATGAGTCTTGCCTGAGTTTGAGCTCTCCAATTCTCTATTGTCTAAAACTAACAATCAGGCCCTTCTGCGGGAACCCGGTTTATCCTGTGGCCCCTGGTCCTCTGTTTGGTTAGTTTTTAATGTCTTTACTATCTTCTTTCAGGGCTAAACTTCACCTGAAACTGCTGGGCTTTTTACTGTGGCTCTGTAAGCCCACAGCATCGGACTCCAGTGTCCGGTTGTGCTCAAGGGGAATGTCTTTTAATCCCTCTTCTTATTCCCTACCTCTTCTCCTTGCCTCCGGCCCCTTCCCTGGGGTGTGAACAGCTAACAAAATGGTCCCTTCTGGTCCTGGCATCTGTCTTTTCCAGAGACGAGCAGCTTTGCCTCCACCTTTCTCCTCTCCTCACACGAACTAACTGCCTAGCAACTGTCTCCTAGGACCAACTGTCTCCTCCTCTCAGCCTGGATCTCCTTAAAGGGGAACTGACTTAATGCAGCCAGTAGAGCTCCCCCTTCAGGTCTGGAGTGGAAGGTGTTGTGTGCTGAACAAACCAAGGTGTCAATCCTATCTTGCACCAGTGTAACCTGTGGCAATCCCCCACAGGGGTGCAACAGTAAGCTTATCACTGCCTGAGACTGTTTACTTCCAGCATTGCAGTAAAGTCCCGCCTGAGGAGCCACTGACTGTCATCCCTGCAGACCCTCTGTCTGCGTCACCAGGTTGAGGTGTCCTCCCTGTTACTTCTCCTTCTTCTCCTCATGTTCTCTCTCTGTCTTGTCTGTTCTGTTCCTCGCTCTTTTCCCCCTCACTATATACCTTATCTCTCCTCCCACCTGGACCGCTTACCCTGGTAACGGGCAGTTCAATTGGCCCCCTTCAGACTTCCATTAACCCCTACCAGGACAAGAATACTTCTACCTTCTATTTGGGGTGCAGTACCCTTTTGTAGCGTGCTGACCAGCGGGGCGCTACACATGCTGTTTGACAGCTGGCTCCCCCAAGTAGCGAGCGGGGAACCAGATGTCAATAAGTATGAGGTATGCAGTCCCGCACCTTCTACAGAGCAGAGTGGAAATAAGCCACCACTCTGTTTACACAGCCATGCTATTCTTGGCAGGAGCAGTCTGTTATCGCTCTATGTCGGCGGTAAACAGTGCTGAGCACAACAGGTAGGTGGCAACTACCTGTCTGTTAGTGCTTGGGCACATTTTTTTTTATATCTCGGATATAACATTTAAATAATCTCAGCTGATTCTTTCTATGATGTTAAACAAGTTTTAAAGCAGGCAATTACCGTATATACTCGCGTATAAGCCGAGTTTTTCAGCCCAAAAATTGGGCTGAAAAGTACCCCCCTCGGCTTATACGCAAGTCAATACGGCAGCCCCGGCAGCCCCAGCAGCCCCAGCAGCCTCAGTAATCCAGGGCCCCCCCAGCCTTGCTCCGGTAACCTGTAAAGTAAAATATACTTATCACTGTCCCGCTGCCGTCCGCGCCTGCATCCGCCGACATGCGATCCTCCATCTTCATGCGTCTTCTTCCGGTTTTCTCTGTTCGTCGCAGGCAATGACATCATTGCCGGCGCCGAACACAGGAAGTCGGAAGAAGACGCATGAAGATGGAGGATCGCATGTCGGCGGATGTGGGCGCGGACGGCAGCGGGACAGTGATAAGTATATTTTATTTACAGGTTACCGGAGCAAGGCTGGGGGGGCCCTGGATTACTGGGGCTGCTGTATACTACCGCTGGGGCTGCCGGGGCTGCTGTATACTACCACTGGGGCTGCTGGGGCTCCTATATACTACCACTGGGGCTGCTGGGGCTCCTATATACTACCACTGGGGCTGCTGGGGCTGCTATATACTACCACTGGGGCTGCTGGGGCTCCTGTATACTACCACTGGGGCTGCTGGGGCTGCTGTATACTACCACTGGGGCTGCTGGGGCTCCTATATACTACCACTGGGGCTGCTGGGGCTCCTATATACTACTACTGGGGCTGCTGTATACTACCACTGGGGCTGCTGGGGCTGCTGTATACTACCACTGGGGCTGCTGGGGCTGCTATATACTACCACTGGGGCTGCTGGGGATGCTATATACTACCACTGGGGCTGCTGGGGCTCCTGTATACTACCACTGGGGCTGCTAGGGCTGCTGTATACTACCACTGGGGCTGCTGGGGCTCCTATATACTACCACTGGGGCTGCTGGGTCTGCTGTATACTACCACTGGGGCTGCTGGGGATGCTATATACTACCACTGGGGCTGCTGGGGATGCTATATACTACCACTGGGGCTGCTGTATACTACCACTGGGGCTGCTGTATACTACCACTGGGGAGGCCTGTATACCACTGGGGGGGGCCTGTATACCACACTGCTGGGGGCTCTTTACCTGTGCTGGGGTCCACCCTCGGCTTATACACGAGTCAATAGGTTTTTCTAGATTTTTGGGGAAAAAGTAGTGGGGTCGGCTTATACACGGGTCGGCTTATACACGAGTATATACGGTAATTGTTTCTCATTGCAGAAAGAATCAACTTCTATCCCCGGCTGTAATGTCTCCTTTTACATCCTTCCCTGCCCAGTAGCTGTGGTAGATTCAACCTGTTCCTTAATGGTCAGGCACATTCATCACACATTAGCAAATTTCTAAGAATATCTCGGAACAGGAACAATTTTTTAATACATCCATTTGTGGAACTTATTTTTTTCTAAGATCTATTAATTAAAATGTACAATTGTTCATGGCACAACCGATTTAAGAGAAAGAGTTAACTATTATTCTTCAAGAATCCATGACAGTGCGTGAGTTCCACCTACAACTTCAGTAAGGTATCCAGCTGGGCTATGCCTTATGATGTAGCCCAATTTTACACCTAAGTATTATATTAAAATTTATATTAATCTTTAATCACTTCACAATATGGTCAATTTCCATTTTTGCATTTTTGTTTTGTCTTCCCTTCATTTCAGAGCCATAACTTTTTTTTTCAATGCACATAGACATAAGAGTTTTTTTTTTTTTTTGTAGGACAAGTTGTTCTTTAGAATTAAATATTATTTATTTTACAACATAGCCTACTAGAAAGCTTGAAAAAAAATTTCAAGTGAGATTAAATTGTGATAAAAGAAATTGCAATGCTACCATTGATTTTTTGGGAATAGTATTTATGGCGTACATTATGTGGTAAAATAACCTCCAAAGTAATATGATTATGGCAATACCAAACATGCCCAGTTTTTTTTTTATTATTTTAT
Organism: Allobates femoralis; assembly: GCA_033576535.1. Lineage (NCBI taxonomy): Eukaryota > Metazoa > Chordata > Amphibia > Anura > Aromobatidae > Allobates > Allobates femoralis. The sequence continues at coordinate 364,235,848 of JARQOC010000002.1, forward strand.
TTTTATTATTATTTTTTTATTATTCTAGTGGTGAAAAAAATATCAACATTTTGTAAAAAAAACAACATTTTTTTTCTTGTGTCACCTATTTTCGAGACCCGTAACATTTAAATTTTTTGGTCGATGGAGCTATGCGATTCCTTATTTTTGTGGGGTGAAATAATGCTTTGATTGATAACATTTTGGCATAGATTTGAAATTTTGATTGCTTTTTGTAGCATTTTTTGTGGCATTATAGCGACCAAGAAAAATGTAATTTTGGTGTTAATAATGTATACAGATCGGGTTAATTACTTTATATACTGATAGATTGGACTTTTCTGAACATGACAATACCATGTGTGTATTTGAAAAACATTTTTGTTATCTTTATTTTTAATGAGGAAAAGCGGATGACTTGAAATTTGATGTTTTTTTTAATTTTTCAGAGTTTTTTTAAACCTTTTTTTTTTACATTTCCCTATTTGTTAGTCGCTTTAGGGAACTATAACCTGCGATCATCTGATTGCTTGTGCTATATACAGTAATGCCATAACATTGCCATATATTTGATTTCTAACTATAGCTCTTCGTAAGTGGTCTATTTAGTAGACTAATAATTAATTCTATATTTTTGATATTTGTTTGTCATATCATGAATATCTAGTAATATTTATTGATAGATCCGATTAATTACTTGAGGCAATTTTTAAATTAACTAAAGGTAATATTTTTAGGGGGTAGCAAAATATAGTGTTTATCAAAACTGGAAGATACCAACTTATTTGTATTAAAAATATCTTTTTATTCGTATCAAAAAGTTAAAATAAAACGACCACAGATTAGACATACATGTAAGGCGGCCGTCACACGGAACGATTTCTTGCCCGATATCGTTTAAGCGATCTCCTTTTTGATCGCTTAAGCGATATTGGGCAAGAAATCGTTGCATGTAATCAAGCGATTTACGATGTTAAATCGCTTGATCGTGACATCGCTGATCTGAGCTCCGGTTCTCAGATCTAGCGATGAGCGATTTGACGATCTGTCTCATCGTGGTGTATAACACCACGATGAGCGATTTCCCAGCGCAGAGTCTATGCTGGGAGATGGTAACTATGGTACAAGTCGGGTAACTAAGCGACGCGCGGCGCCTAGTAACCCGATGTGTACCATAGTTACCAGCGAGATCGCGGCTCCACATAGCTGGTGAGTCTGTCTGTGTGACATCTCACCAGCGATGTGAGCGATATTGTAAGCGATTGCGCGTGCACGTGATCGCTAACAATATCGCTATAGATATCTCAGCGTGTGACGGCCACCTAACATATATACAAAGGTGGGAACCTAGTACAGTTGTTGTACATATATTTAACCAGAAAATAGAGAGGTCACATTCATTATGTCCATGAGGATTCCAAGTGTGTCATCCTTAGAGGGGTATCAAGTGCATACATATACTCTAATGTCTCACCGAGAGTAAACCAATAGAGAAGAAGCTTTATGTAACAAAAAGAAAACACATTTCAAAACCTGGTAATAGTATGAAGCAGAGTTTTGAACTTTCATGTATTGGTGACCTTCCATCAACATTTCTGGGTTCCCAAGCTATGTAATTAGAACCACCAACGCTTGACGCGTTTCGCCTTCTCATATACTAGAAGGCTCATCAGAAGTTTTTGGGGTTTGGGTTATTTGTTCAGTCTAAAAACAAGAAGAATGATCAAGGCATTAGTTTCCAAATAAAAATCAGATGGCAAATACAATGACAATGATAATACATAGTCTCAATATACATATACATAGAGAACCGCTCCAAGTGTTAACATACAAATGAGATACAGACAATATATAGTTGATCCAGTTGGTCAAATATGTATGCTCTCAAATACATAAATTATGATTTAGGAGATATATCTCACTAACACATAGTAGGAAGCAACATACCTTATGACTATACAGACCAGGAAAGCGATATTTCCAAAGGGCAAGTATACCCAGCTGACATGGATTGGTCAAAGTGATAAACTGACCCTACAAATCTTCTAGAGGGATCAAGCAAAAAGAGTATATATATCCATAAATAAAATGTATGTAATATAATAACCAAATGAAAGACTGCTGGATGCTTATCAGAAAGAGCCTTACCCAGGGCATAGAATGTATCGTCATAGGGAGGACATCCAAAGGATGGACATCAAGGGGCCTAATTGGGCTACAGAGGTTAAGGGTAAGTAAACGGTGGACAAAGGATATCAAGATAATGTATATGACAACCAATAATCGAAAATAAAAAAAATTATTTATTATTTTTTATTTTTTATTTTTGATTAGTTTTAGATTATTGCTTGATCCCTCTAGAAGATTTGTAGGGTCAGTTTATCACTTTGACCAATCCATGTCAGCTGGGTATACTTGCCCTTTGGAAATATCGCTTTCCTGGTCTGTATAGTCATAAGGTATGTTGCTTCCCACTATGTGTTAGTGAGATATATCTCCTAAATCATAATTTATGTATATGAGAGCATACATATTTGACAAACTGGATCAACTATATATTGTCTGTATTTCATTTGTATGTTAACACTTGGAGCGGTTCTCTATGTATGTGTATATTGAGACTATGTATTATCATTGTCATTGTATTTGCCATCTGATTTTTATTTGGAAACTAATGCCTTGATCATTCTTCTTGTTTTTAGACTGAACAAATAACCCAAACCCCAAAAACGTCTGATGACCCTTCTAATATATGAGAAGGCGAAACGCGTCAAGCGTTGGTGGTTCTAATTACATAGCTTGGGAACCCAGAAATTTTGATGGAAGGTCACCAATACATGAAATTTCAAAACTCTGTTTGATACTATTACCAGGTTTTGAAATGTGTTTTTTTTTGTTGCATAAAGCTGCTTCTCTATTGGTTTACTCTCGGTGAGACATTAGAGTATATGTATCTGTATGCACTTAGATACCCCTCTAAGGATGACACACTTGGAATCCTCATGGACATAATGAATGTGACCTCTCTATTTTCTGGTTAAATATATGTACAACAACTGTACTAGGTTCCCACCTTTGTATATATGTTACATGTATGTCTAATCTGTGGTCGTTTTATTTTAACTTTTTGATATGAATAAAAAGATAATTTTAATACAAATTGTGGCAATTTTTCCAATCGTTCGGTCTTAGTTTTAGCTAAGTGGTTCTCATGACACTTGTGTACTTTTTTATATTGTAATTTTTTTTATATAGGTCCTTTACCTATTTTTAATTATTTAAGAATTAAATGTCAAGTTTTATGACTTTAATCTTTGATTTATATGACCACTGGCTTGCTTATTTCATCTCCTGCAGAGGTGATTATTCCAGTTCTTCAGGAGTGTGTGTAGTGTCTTGCATTTCCAATCCTCATACCATTAGGCCACAGGCCTGCAGCTTATTCACCTGTCTCTTTAGGCCAGAATTAAATCACCTCTTTGCAGAAACATCACAGCACACAAGGAGTGAACAAAAAACTTCACTGTAGCAACTTTTGAAAAAAGTCCATGGTAGTACATAATGTAATTTGTATTAAACTATAACAAATTGTGGGGTATTGGTTTGCCTTTTGGTCCAAAACACGTAAGCATGTGAACCCCTACACGGCTCCCCACGGATCACAAGTCCTATCCACTAAATTCTTATCTCAAGTGAGCAAAGTGGTCATCTGACTAGAATCTGCTGTGGTAAGAGAATTTATTTTCTATTTTGTCCTTTGCTCACTTGAGATAAGAATTTAGTGGATAGGACTTGTGATCCGTGGGGAGCCGTGTAGGGGCTCACAAGCTTACGTGTTTTGGGCCAAAAGACAAACCAATACCCCACAATTTGTTATAGTTTAAAACTAACTAAATTTCCACAATTTCAGTTTTCTGTCATTGTGGTTTTTTCTTGCACTCTTTTGTTGCTGTGTGTAGCTGGGCCGTATGGGTGCGTTTGTTCCGTCGCAGGTAGCGGTGTTGAATGCCACAACAGCGCGCCTACTGAAATGGGGGCTTATGTAAGAGGCTGGGCATACACTGTGCAGGCCTGTGTGAACTGCGCCCTATATGGAGCCCATTGTGTGTGCAGGACAACCAGTGGTCGCTCCCTCTGTGTGAAAGGAGGTTGCTAGTGATTGGGGCTGGTGTCTTGCATTCAAAATGCCTTCAGTTATAACCTGGGCAAAGCTGCAGACAGCACTGAGTGTAATGGTCGTCTGACCAGAATCTGTTACATAATGTAATTTGTAACATTTATGAGACACAAACAGTCTTAATTTTAACATAGGCACTTAACACAGACAAAAATAAGTCTCAAAGACACATGCATCAATATACACAGCATATAAGGAAAGTCTCACAGGGATCAGCAGACTCCATTACAATGGGGTAAAGTGCATTAAGGGCGGTGCCCATTAAGGGCTTTGAGGGGTAGCCTGAAGGCTACAGTCTAGCCAATCCCCAGCAGGGTGAAGGGCAACCTGCGCTAAACTTGGGTATGGGGAAAAATAAAATGAATGAAAAAGAGGGCTCACTCTGCTATGGACTCAACAGCTAAACTGAGCCTCAGGGAACTCCGGCAAACAGGTGGCGAGATGAGGAGGTGGTTTTGGAAAGGGAGATGCTGAATGTCCACTCTGTGAGATATGAAGAGATCCAGGATAGGGCCAAGTCTGTGATACCAAGAGATGAGAGAATCTGTCGCAAGAAGGAATTGTCCATGGTGTCAAGGGCAGAAGACAGGTCTAGGAGGATGAGGATAGAGTAGTGTCACTTTCTCTTGGCGGTTAGGAGATCATTGGTGACTTTAGTTAGGGCAGTTTGGGTTGAGTGATAGGGTCGGGAGCCAGATTGTAACTGCTCAAAGAGGGAGCAGGAGGAGAGTTGGGAGGACAGTTCAAGATGGACATGCTGTTCCAGCAGTTTAAGAGAGAACTGATATGAGGCGATAGCTAGAGACAGATGATGGGTCGAGTGAGGGCTTTTTGAGGATGGGTTTGATTGACGCATGTTTGAAGGATGAGGGGAAGACACCAGTGTTTAGTGAAAGTTTGAAGAGATGTGTTAGGGTTGAGTTGAAGGTTGAGGATGAGGAGGGAGCGGGTTAAGCGCACAGGTGGTGAAATGTAATCTTTACAGAAGACAGGAGGACTGATCTTCTGTCATGGTGGGGAAGCTGGTTTTTGAAGAAGAGGGCTGAGTAGTTATGGGGATTGACTATGGGGACTGTGGGCCAAAGCTTTCTCTGATATTATCAATCTTCTGCTTGAAGAAAGAAGCAAAGTCTTCAGCAGAGATAAAGGGAGAGGGAGGAGGTGCTGGGGGACAGAGGAGAGAGTTGAAAGTGTTGAATAGCTGTTTGGGGTTGTTAGACAGTGGAGAATATGAGAGATGCGAAATAGGTTTGTTTTGTGGCAGTGAGTGCGGACTTGAAGCTGGCGAGGTACTGCTTGTATGCCACAAAGTGCTCGGCGGAATGTGATCTCTTCCATCTCCACTCTGCAACCCTGGAGGCCCATCTCAGTTCTGTCACGGCAATTTGCCTTTTCTACTTTAGCATGACGTGGAGGCTATGATATCATGCAAGGAGGAAAATATCAGACAGCAGATTGTTTCTAAGTTAGAATATTCTTGGAGATGGCATCCCAAATATGATTTTTTTTATAGGCAAATGCTAATACATGAGTTAATACTACTTAAAAATCATTACTTACACTCTCAATTCTTCCCAATGATTGGGTCCCAATCAATGTCTGCTACATGATGATTGGCTCCATATGATGTCAAGATTTGGCAGGGTAGATGAGGTTATTGAGGAACATGAAAAGTCCCCAAAAACTTCAGGTAGGACGTATAGTCCTTAGGTCTTATGACACAGTGACTCACCATGACTCAGCATGACTTAATATGACACAAAAACATGTTAACATGTTTTTAGAGAAAAACAATTTATAGTTCATCTCCAACTCTAAAATGAAACCTTTAGTACATTCAAACAATCAACAATTGTCCAGTTCATTATATCAGATAATTTCCCTGACAGTTCTTTAGTTAGGCTGGTGTGCCATGGTTGCCTGTTGATTGTGCAAGCTTTGCTATGCATGAGAAGGGCAGCTAAATAGAGCGCTGTTTTTGTTGTGGTGTTATAAAAACTATGAAACTATTACCATGAAAAATTATCTCTAGGTGCACTGCTTTAATGGCTATATACATTTTTATCACTATCATTCATAAAGGGACTGCATATCATTTGTCCTGATTCTCTGGGTACCCTCTATTAAGTTAGTTACACCTGAATTCTGCAACAATGTAAAGCTTTACATTTTGACTGAAGGCAAGCTATTAATAAATATGAATGCTAAAATATAAATATACCAATGTATCTAATGAAATTAACAGACTAATAATATGCCCTAAACAACTTTTCATGATCAATTATTTTTCTGACTGTAAGTAAATAAAAAGTGTGACCGATCGCCAAGTCTAGTTTAGCTCATTTTCGTGCTATCCGATGGCATAGAAGAAGTGCACACCACTTAAAGAGGACCTGGCACCCCCCTGCTGCATGGCAATCTAAGTGCAGCACTAAATTCAGCATGTCTGCTGCATTCAGGGAAGGGGTCCTCCATGTATCTGTGTGCTGTGTACCCGAGATATAGCCTTTGTAAAACTTACTGTTAGAAGCCATGGAGGCAGTCACTGTGGCTGGAGGAGCTCGATTCATGGTGGCCATTCCATCCCCCACTGTTAGGCTAGCTTCACATTAGCGTTTGCGAGCGCAGCGTATGTTGTGCATGCGGATACGCATGTAACTACACTTGCAAACACATGCAAACGCAGCATTTTTTGTCCGCATTGACATCCGCAAACAATATTAAAAACGCAGTGTATGCATGCGTTTGTTTGTGTTTTTGCATCCGTATGTGTTTTTTGTGCGCATGCGTTCACTAATTCTATTTCCTTATCCGCAACTATCTGTATGTTTTGACAGATCACGCCCATAGGGAGTGGCTTAAGGGTTTCTACGCATGCGTACAATAGGCAGACATCCGCAAGTACTTGCGTACGATTGCATACGCAGAGACAACAATGCATTGTTTATCCACAGGCGTACGCACGCGGATGATTGCACATTTTTTCACCCTCAACAAATGCAGCTTGTTGCGTTTCAGGGGCGCGGAAATTTGCCACGACCGTACGTATACGCAGCGATACGCACGCCAAATAAGGTCCCTGCGGATGAATGCACACTACATGATAAAGATTGGTGCACAATACGCTTGCAGATTTAAGAAATGCTATCCACAACATCCGCTGCGCTCGCAAACTCTGATGTGAAGCCAGCCTTACTGTGTGCTGCCTCCTGCTGTGATGTTTATGTCTTCCTCCTCTCCTCCTTTGTCACTCACAGCATGCAAATCATTTGTCCTGAGGTCAGCTCCAGATTCCTGCCCTGACAAAGCATAAACAGCACAGTAGGAATCGGCAAACAGAGGCAGGGGGGGATGGAATGGCTACAGTCGTTTGAGCTCCCTCCAGCCACAGTGACTGCCTCCATGGCTTCTAACTGTAAGGGTACCTTTACACACCGCTACTGGAGGATGGATACAACCCGCTACAGGCTACAAATGTAGCTTGTAGCGTCAATATAGCCCGTAGTAGCGGCGTGTGAAGACGGGACGAGACAGCCGGCAACAGATACATCTGTTTCCGAGCACTGCTCGAAAACAGATGGCTACAAAGCCGATTGTAGCGAGCTGTATCGGCGTGTAAAGAAGGAACAGAAGGGTTGTTTCTACACCATGCTATGTAGCTGGGGCGTGACACAGGCTCCGGGTTTCCGCGCCCCCTTCAGCGATCATTGGAGGAAGCTCCTGCGTTGCGATTGGTTGTCGCCGCACAGGGCGGCATATTTAAGGAGCTGACGAGTCACACTACACAATTGCTCTAGCGTCAAGTATTAATCAGCCTCCTGCGATGCCTGCCCAATCATGGTATTATTGCTTTGTCCTATCAGCGTACGTACGTCTCGTAATCCACAATTGTAGCACGCCTATGTGCTGTCCCTGCTGCACCAGGTACGCCCATAGTAGCTGGTTGTAGCGGTGTGTAAATGAGCTAAGATGAGCTACAGATGGCTACTTGAGACACCTGGCGATGTATCTAGCTATAGATGTTGCGTAGCGTAGCGCACCTTGTGGCGGCGTGTAAAGGAGGTGCGTTTACCGTTTGTAACCGTTTGAGCGTGCTCGTGCACGTGAAGTAGCGGGTTGTATCCATCCTCCAGTAGCGGCGTGTAAAGGTACCCTAAGTTTTACAAAGGCTATATCTCGGGGTACACAGCACACAGACACATGGGGGACCCCTTCCCTGAATGCAGCAGACATGCTGCATTCTTCAGTGATGCACTTAGATTGCCATGCAGAAGGGGGATGACAGGCTGTCTTTAATTAATTCATTGACTCTATAAGTGGCGTCCACCTCCATACACTACACCAGAAATACTGCTCCAGTCACAAACGGAATTACCATTTTTGGTGTAAAAACATACAGCCACTTTTCATGATCCTGACTGAAGTGTGACTTCTCTCTGTCTCTGCCCCATCTCAACCCAAAGCTAATCTCAATTGATAATAATAATAATAATAATAATAATAAAACTTTATTTGTATAACGTCAACATATTCCACAGTGCTTTACAGTATAATGGTACGTATAAGAAAAATTTACGATACAGAATGGTAGGTAATACAGAACAGTAGTTACATACAATAAACATAGAATCAATGTAGGAAATACAATAAAAAGGCAAAAAAAGAAAGTGACCCTGCTCGAAGGAGCTTACAATCTAAGACGGGATGGGAACACAAAGTACAGGGGCTTATAACAATGAATGTCTTATGTCTAAATGACTACTGTTAGGGAGAAGGATAGGCTGCCCTGAAGAGGTGTGTTTTTAGGGAGGGTCTGAAGCTATGCAAGTTGTGGATGGTCCTAATTTCTTGGGGTAGAGCATTCCAGAGGATAGGTGCAGCTCTAGAGAAGTCTTGGAGACGGGAATGGGAGGTTCGGTTTAGTGCCGATGTTAGTCTGAGGTTGCATTCAGAGCGAAGGGGACGGGTGGGCTGGTAGACAGAGATAAGGGTAGAGAGGTAGGGAGGTGCCGCACCATGAATAGCTTTGTGGGTGACAACAAGCAATTTGAATTGGATTCTATAGTGTACAGGTAGCCAATGCAGTGACTGGCACAGAGCGGAAACATCTGAGTAACGGTTTGCTAGATAGGTGATCCTGGCTGCTGCACTGAGGATAGACTGGAGAGGGGAAAGCTTACTGCGGGGGAGGAAAACACCAAAGTCACAGAAGTTGCTCAAATATTTGCAACATTTAAATGTATTTACAGTGCTTTTGTGGTGAAAAAGCTTTAATGAATTGGTATTCCATCTTTAGGATAAAAAAAAGAGTAAACTAAAAGTCTGTATGTCTACTCTTATGTAATATTCCTATGACAGCCAATATTATATATATATATATATATATACATATATATAAAGGTAGAGTTTGTTTTCTAACCCCTTCATAAATAAGGGTGTATGTGTCCCTCCTTTTGATGCAAGCTCACATGCTGAGCTTGCATCATCCCCGCATATGTCTGCTGACATGTGTAGCTAAAAGCACTGATCGAACACTGACAGCTCGATCCAAAGCACTGTGGCAGGGATTGATGTGTTGCCATGACATTGCTGGGTCAGCTGATCACCCCGGAAGCAGTCATGACTCACTTCCTGCTGGTGATGCGCGAGTCTCATCGCCGGGAGAAATTGATATTTGTGCTGTGCAAAGAGATGCTGCAGCATCTCTCTCTTGCACAATACAAGTAATCGCAGTCTGCAGTGTCAAGACACCCTAATGGGCACTTTAAAATAAAGGAAGTGTAAAAAAAAAAAGTTTGAAAAATATGAAAATAATAAAAAAATGTAAAAGTTCAACTCCCCCCACCTTTTGCCCAATTGAAAATAAACTATTAATAAAACAACAAATATTTGGTATTGCCATATCCAGAATTGCCCGATCTATGAAATATAACATACGTAAATTATTCAGATCTGTAAACTGCATAACAGAAGAAAAAGTCTGAATGCCAAAATTACATTTTTCGGTCACCGCTGTATTCTTTGTTACAATAAAATACAATAATAGACAATCAAAGCAGCACATCTACCCAAAAATCGTATCATTAGAAATGTCAGCTCAATCTGCAAAAAATAAGAAATCATGCAGACCTAGATCCTGAAAAATGAGAATGCTACAAGTTTACAAACTCATACTGACCTGGGGCATCATACTAACATGTTAGTTTTACCATGTAGTGAACACAGTGAATATAAAAAAAAACTAAAAAATTGTGAATTTGCACTTCTTTTTGCAATTTCACCACACTTGGAATTTTTTTCACGATTTTCAGTACACTAAGATGGTGAAATCAGTGATGTGATTCAAAAGTAAAACTTGCCCACAAAAAAACAAGCTCTCTTATATCTATATTGATCAAACATTTAAAAAGTTATGGCTCTTGGAAGAAGGGGAGGAAAAATGAAAACCAGAAAATCGTGCGAGGATGAAGGGATTAAAATTCACATTAATCACGCTAATGCCTACAGATCATCACCAGAACCTCTTATGGGAAGGATGACTGGATGCGGTAGTCACAGTACTACTCTAGGGCAAACCCCTGTACTGCAGTGGCTGACCGGAGATCAGGACACAGCTTAGAGGCAGTCAGACGTTGGCAGCAGGCAGGAGTTAGTACAGGAGCAAACAGAATGAGTATAGCAGAAACTATGAAAGACACGTCAGACACTCTCCTACCTGAGTAGCTTCAAGTGTCACTGAAGACTCACCTGTTCGTCAAGCCTACAACCTGCCATGAGACCAGGCGACCCGCCCATACCGACATTCCCATCTACTGTATCTAACCCACCCTCATAGACTGTGAGCCTCGTGGACAGGGTCCTGCCCCTCTGTACCTGTCGTCATGATCGCTAGATTAGTGTACTTGTTCTGTCTCCTCAACTCATGTAAGGCCATGGAACTAATGCGCTATAAATAAATAATAATAATAATAATAATATAACTATTCTCAGTCATCTCCCTGAGACAAGATGTCTTAAATACACCTTGACTCACATGCATAAGCTGGGGACACTTAAGGGTGCATGCGTTGTCCATTTAAGAGGCGGGAAACTTGCGTATGCCCTAACAATCCTGCTGGAAGACCTGCATGAGCTACACGGAAACT